>BHFV01000217.1:915-37993 GCA_003568905.1 Trebouxiophyceae sp. KSI-1
GGGGAGGGGTGGGGAGGGGGGCCGGCTGGCATCTATTCAGGGCAGGCCTGAGCGGGGTGTGAGAGCACGGGCTGCCAGTTTCCAAGACGGGCAGGCGGCTGCAACGCGCAGAGCGGGGCCTAGTTTGCCCCAGTTATCTCTGCTCTTTTAAATTTTAAAGGGTTTTGCTTGTACTGAGAGATTCTGGGGACGCGGTCGCAGCTGGGACTTACGAGAGGAAAGGAAAATCCGGGGTCATTGACGAAGTTGCAATGGCTTTCCAGAAACTCTGGAGTAGAAACAGAGAGTCTTGCTGCTCATAGAAGGGGGCAACCCTGAGAAAGGGGATCCTAAACTCGGGGGACACACGCAGGAGGAGGGAGCCAAGCGCACCGAGCGGAAGCCGAAGTAGACGTTCAGCTGGTCTAGGGTTTCGTTGCCGGGCGCTGAGGTGGCGGTAGGGTCAAAGAGCTCGACGGTCGCGTGGTAGAGATTAGGGTTCTCGGGGCTCCACATCGCCGGCGGCTGCGGGAACGTGAACTGCAGGCGGAACAGGACTGATTCATTAGGGTTCTTATCCAGAATACCCTAGTGTGCGTGGTCTGCTCAGGGGCCACTTTTCATGGCGGCTCCCTCGAATGCTTGCCACTGGCTTCTGGAATTAGGCAGGGCGGAAAAATGCAAGGGTGGGAAGCTTTAGGGGCGGCTGCGCTTCTCCAGATATATTGTAATATATTGGGGATGGAGCATCGCGGCGCTACCTGGAAATCGCATGCTGGCGCTGTGCGGCAAACTGGCAAATCTCATGCAGGGTCGATTCTTGCGGCAGAAGCGAGAGAAACAAAGGCTGCTTCCGATGCAGGGCGACTCCCGCGCCAGGAGGAGTGGGCCCGCACAGCTCGGCTGCCTGCCAGCTGACTGGGTTGCTGACTGAGCACCATGCCAGTGGCTGCAGTCAGCCACAAAGAGTTTTGATCCAGCCCCTGAGAGACCCTAGGGAGGGTTTCGGACCTTGGCGCTGCCGGGCGGCGCGTTGAATCCCGCCACCAGGAGGCCGCTGCCGTCCGTGATGTTGATCCGCAGGCTCAGGCCCGGGTCAGCCAGGCTGGTCACGATGGTGAAGTTTACGCACTGCGGCAGCGGCGGCTCCTTGTTAGCCAGGAGGACGGACAAAACAGGTCAAAACGTCTTGAAGAAAATTGGAAAATTAACATAACCAAACCCTCAACCCCGAGAACCAGGACCCAAAACCCTACCCCTAAACTACGAGACCGAGAAACTGAGAAACTAGCATCGATGAAATGCGCATCAGCATGGTGCGTGGCATGTTATGGGACGGACATGGCGCAGGCCACGGAAGGGAAGGGGCCTTTTGCTCCCTGTGGCGTGGTGCGCGGGTGGAGAAGACTCCGGCGGCTTTGCCAGGCTCTGCTGCTTTTGCACCGCTCTGGTCTGCAAGATGCTGCTGCGGCAAAAGCGCGGCACGCTCCCGAGCTATCCCGAGCGGCAGGCAGGGGCATGTGCGCAAAGGGGGGCCAATGCAGCGGGATGCCAAGCCCGGTGGGCTCGACTCTGGGTCTCTCAAGGGTGATGGGGAATCACCGGGGGAGATTCCGGTTCATGATCGCCGGGAAAAGTCCCCCCAGACAATACATCTCTTCCGGGAAAGCGACGAGCCGGGGAAAAAAACTGTTTCCCTCACAGCAGGGCGGGAGTGTGAAGATGGGGGTTTTAGGGCCGCATAGGGTTGTAATGTTTAGGGTTTGCGGAGGGGGGGGCGCACGTTGCAGGCAGGGTCGGCGAACGGCTCGACGAAGAGCAGCGCGTTGGCGGCCGGCAGGCCTCCAGCCACAGCGTGGACCAGGGGCCAGATACGGGCGGCGAGACGATGGGGGTCGCTGCCGGATCGTAGGCGAGCTGCAGGTCCGCGTCGCCCCAGAAGTCGACGCGCTGCTTGCCGATGAGGCCGTCGCCGGCGTCGGTGGGGTCCTCCACGCGCAGGATGAGCTCGACGACGCCCTCAGGGGTCAGCGCCTGCGGCCAGCAGGAGGCGGGTTGGTCTTTCTTTTGGGGTTTGTGAGCCTTGCAGGGTGGGGGGAGGCGGCTGCGGGGCGTGGAAAGGAGAGATGTTGCTCCGGGCAGATGTGTGAAGCCCGCAAGGGGCGCAGACAGCTGCGCCTCACTGAGTCTGTCTCTAGTGTACGGGGCTCTCTCAATAGCAATGCAGTGGCCAGGCTAATCCGTAGGCCCTTGAGATCTCCATGAGAAGCTGTACAGGGCGGCAGGGGAAGGGGCGTGGGTAGGGAGGGGCCGGCTGTGGGCCGCCAGTGTGGGGAGTCCGTACGTGATAGAGACACTGTGAGACACTGTGAGACACTGTAGCTGGGTTTCAACCAGGCGGGAGAAAGGCTGTGCGGCTGAGGGGGCCTGAAAGCGGCTGCTGTGTCTCTGAAAGGCAGGGGCTCAAAACGGGGAGAGGTAGATGGGATGTGGTGCGGCCGGCTTTGTGGCAGCTGAGGGGCAGCTGGGAGGCAGATTGGAGGGGAGCTGCTGGGCAGGAGGGGGCTGTGCAGGTCAGGGTCGGCCAGGGGAGCCAGGGAGCCTGATCTAGGGGAGCAGGGGAGCCTCATGCCTTGGCAGGCTGCAGCGCTGCTGAAAAACACGAGGCGTGGCGAGGCTCGTTTGCTGGGAGGCAAAACGGTGCGTGATCGCGCGAGTTGGGTGTAAGCATTTGGTAAGCAGGATGAGGGCAGCAGGCGCAAAGAAGGGCAGGCGCGCCTGCGTGATCTCGAAGGCGTGCGCGTCGAAGCCGCCCAGGTGCGAGCCGAGCAGCTGGCCGTTGGCCCAGTAGGTGGCGTTCCAGTCGACGCGGTTGGCGTGCAGGAGGACGCGCTTGCCGGCGAAGGCGGGCGGCAGCGCGACCACGCGGCGGTAGTAGGCGATCGGGTGGTGCTCGGCCAGCACTGCGGATAGCCCCAACAGTCAAAGAAGCTCAATCGCAGCCGCAAAAAGTGGCGCCCTCGCGGGGGTTAAGCAGTGGAAGGCCGCAGCTGCGGCGGAGGCATGCAGCCGAAAGCAGCCGCCAGCCTGGCTGGCCTGCCTGAGAAGGGCGCTCCGCGAGGGACGGAGAAGGGGCGCACGGGACAGGTCGGACTCCATGGGGTAAGGCACGATGAGGCACGTCTCCAGCGTGGTGTTGAAGGGAGGCGGCGTGGACGGGTCGGCGACGCCGGCAAACTGCCAGGGCCCGTTGAGCGACTGCCAGAAGGAAGCGTTCGGCCTGACCTGCGGCGCAGCAGCAGCTGGGCGGCTCAAACGACGGTGCGAGCGCAGCAGCGCAGCAAGCGCAGCAGCTGGAATGGGGGGGCGCGGCAATCTACCATGCAGTGAGCGAGGAATTGGAGAAGAGAGGTGACACATCACAGTGTAAGGCAGCTTGTTGGCTGAAGGCGCACGTGAATGCGCATGGCAACCACCCAGTGGGCCGTCAGAGCCGTGGAGGGAAGTGGCAAGAAGTACCATGGCGGGGCGCGGGTAGGCGGGTCTGGGGCTCCCCTGGTCCATCATCATGGTCCAGGGCGTCGGGTAGCGGATGGGCGAATGCTTGTACTTGCCGTTGCAGTCGGGGCTGCCGTCCGGGTTGGAGGAGACGTCCACGGCGGGCCACCCGGAAGCCATCGGCTTTCGGCGGTCGGCCAAGACGGCGGCAGTCACGTCGGGGCCGCTGGTGCCCGGAAGAGGGATCTTGCGCCAGACGTCGTCCCAGACGCTGTAGGCGGTGATGTTGATCGCGCGGCCGCGGTCGACCGCGCCGGCCGGCGGCTGCTGGGCAAAGCTGCCGGCCTGCGGCTCAGAAAGGGACAACGACCATCAGTGGCAGTGTTGGCGGTATCATATGCAGGTGGGAAGAATGAAACACTGTGTCTCGGATCGCAGGATCGCAGAAGGCCAGTCGGTGAGGCCAAATCGGGGCCCAGATGTGGAGCTGCCGGGTCCGGATGCGAGTGGGTCTGCGCGGATAAGGGGAGGCCTGAAACGCACCGGCGCCAGCGCCACCATGGCTATGATGGCCAGGACGTCGAGAGTCTTCATTCTCGCGCCTGCACGCGAGCGTGGCGGAGCGTTAACTCGGCGGGAGCCCGGCGTCACCCGACGCCCGCTTGGGTGGGCAGCGCGGCCCCTGCCAGACCTCAGTGCGAGCAGACGGGGACGTGCAGATGCGGAAGGCTGCCGCACGAGCGTAAGTGGGCCTCGTGGACGGGGGTTAGCGTCCCAACTCCCGGCCGAGCGGGAAGCACGCTGTGCCCGAACACAACTGCCGAAAGGGAGCCAAACGCGAAGTAAATTGGTTGATGTATCGTTAGATAGACGTTCAGCTCGCTTTTGAGGCTGCTGGGAGTCAATTGTGGCACAAAGTGCGCAAGATGGGGCAGCGTCGACACATGCAGGACGACGGTGAGCGGCGTGGCGCCTATCTGTTGGGCCCGGCAGAACAACAGAGCGATGGGGAGATGTATAAAGCCTGATAATGCCATGCCTGCCCCTAGTTCGTGCAGGAAAGGATGGCAGACGTACCGGATGCAGAAGGGCTCGTCACAAGCAGCGTGCGGAGGCGCTGTTGAGTAGACGGGAGCGTGTGCAGCGGGCTGCGTGTGCTCTTTCTCTTGCTTTAACCGTTCTCGTCGAATGTCTCTTGCTGGAATTCTGTGCGAGATTATCGCGACTGGACCTTTTTGCGTCCCGGGAGTTGACCTGCCTAATGACCTGCCGGGCTAGCCTTGCCACCAAATGCGTCCAGTACGGCTCTCTTGCGAGCATGTGCAGGCATAGTGGATATGCCTGTGCGGGGCCTGCTTCGAGCCGCTGCGGATCTTGGTCACCGCATGCGTCGTGGTACTGTGGCGGCGCCTGTGCCCTGCGTGTTGCGAGCTAGCCCACTGCAGATCGTCAGAAATCTAAATTCATTTATAAAAGCTTTTTGCTGGCTCAAAGCGCTCGTCTGTAGGCATTGAATTTGTTTTGGCACGATGGCGGCATGCGCGCAACTGATGTGCATCTATTGCCTGCGGCTAGCGTGTACCGTTCAATGCTTTTCAAGGCAGGAGATCGGAGGCCTGAGGAAGCTTAGGTGCCGCGCGGGAACGCGGCTCTGAAAAGCCTGGGAGGGCTGCCTCCAGCCTCAGCCTTTCGTCGCTGCAGGCCAGAACGATTTGTGGGCAGCTCCTCTCAGTACCAAGAAACCTGTTTCCCTTGGCTCCACCCTTATCGAGGTGTACACTGCTGCAGATCGCTACGCTCCTGAACCTGCATTGCTTCGTTGGGACGTAAGCCAGCCAGAGGAGTCGCGAGCGAAACAGGTCCGAAGTCGTTGATGGTGCGGCGGTGACGGGATACCGCATGGCTCCGGGCTGAGCCCCCGCCGGCACCATCGCTGCTGAAAGATGTTTGGCGAGGACGCCGTGCTCGAGGAGCAGTTCGATGGCGACGCCGACATCACTCAGGTGACCCACCATTTGGCCTTGGAACGGGCGAACACACCGGAGCCTTCACCGAAGGCCAGCCCAGCATCTGATGCGCCTTTCCCCAGAGCAAGCCGCGGCTTTGGTGTCCCGGCCGCGGCTTTATATGGAGCTGCACTGCCATGGCCACCATGGGCCGCTCGCTCTCGCCGGCCAGCCGCCGAAACCCGGCTGCCGGCACCATGCAGGAGGATGCCTGGACCGTCGTGTCCAGCTTCTTCCAGGAGAAGGGCCTCGTCCGCCAGCAGCTCGACTCGTTCAACGAGTTCATCAATAGCAACATGCAGGAGATCGTGGACGAGCACGGCTCGCTCGTCATCCGCCCCGAGTCGCAGCACAACCCGGGTGGGCATCCCTGCCCGGCCCCAGCGCCGCAGCGGACCCTCTTTCTGGGGCGGCACGGTCCGAAAGACCTAGGGAACCGGCAGAGCCCCTGCTGGACTCTGCAGCCTGCTCGTCCAGTCGAGGAGAAAAGATTCAAGACAGCATCTTCCGGCAAAAGCCGCGTCGGCCCGGTGGTGGCAGTAGGGGACGCTTCCCTCGACTGCGATGGCAAAGAGGCTCGAGATAGGGTGAGGTAGGGAAAGGCAGCCGAGCCGGCGCGGGCCAGTTGGCAGCTGCCCCCAAGCGGCCTCATTCTAAGCTCTGGCGGGTGATGGCTGGGCACCGAGCAGTCATCTGCAACAACATAGCTCTTCCGCGCACTCAAGGGCCCTGATACCCTCGATCCCGAAACCCTTGAGGGTTTAGGGTCGTGACATGGCCGGGCTCCGACAGCCTCCGGCCGGGGGAAGCACAAGCCGGCTCCCCCCTTGCGCAATACCATAGTGAGACTCTAAACCCTAAACTCTCACTGATCCTCGAACCCTGCAAAACCCTGCAGGCCAGACGGAGACGGAGGAGCGCGAGTACCACATCACATTCGGCCAGATCTACCTCAGCCAGCCGACCATCACAGAGGCGGACGGCGAGACCAACCTGCTCTTCCCGATGGCGGCCCGCCTGCGCAATCTGACGTGCTTTTTCCCCCTCTTTGCCCCTGTTTCTGCCTTTCTCAGTGAGAAATTCTCCCTGCATTTTCGCGCTGGAAGAAGGCATTCACAACTCCCCTCTCCCGCCTCCCTTTCTGCGCGGCGGCACACCCCTGTTCGATTCTCTCCCTCTTCGGCCCCCCCACGCTTTCCTGCCTCCCTTTTGCACGGCATCCATTTCAACTCTCCATCTACCCCCCTTCCGTTCATCACTCGCTTTCCTCCACCCCACTGCCCTCCCTGCCTCCCTTTTGCACAGCACCCCTTTCCCCTTCTCCCTTTTCCCTCCTCCGCTGCGTACCATGCATTCGTTTCTCTTTTCTTCCCACCCAGGAAAAGCGGGATGCGTGTATTCCTGAGGGTGGAGAGCAAAGACACCGGTGTGGCAACAGCCAGCGGCGCCCTGAACCCTAAAAGGTTCAACAATTCGACCGCTAGGCAGCCAGAGAGCAGCTGCGCGGCCGCCCATTCCACTCCTTAGCAGCTGTGCAGCCTCCCAGCCGGGCCACGCAACCGCACTCAAGCAATACAAAAAGGGGCCCTGAAACCGGAGATGTAATTCCCGCACGGAGGTCGGACCCTGACCGAAACCCTAAACCCTAAACGTAGGTACGCGGCGCCGCTGTACATCGACATGGCCAAGACGGTCATCACTCGCACGCCGGCCGAGGAGGAGGGGCAGCCGCCGAGCGAGGAGCGGGAGGAGGAGGAGTTCCCCAAGGTCTTCGTGGGGGAGGTGTAGAATCCCCACAAGCCCCCTTTTCGCCGCTTTAGGCGCCCCCTCTTACCTGGGATGTTTGTGGAGGAGGTGCAAAATCCCCCAACGCCCCTTTCCCCCGCTTTGGGTGCCCCATGTTTTCCTGGTATATTTGTGGGGGAAGGGTGTGGAATCCGCTGCTTCTTTCCCTGCTTTAGGCGCCCTCTGTTTTCCTGGGGTCTTCATCGGGAAGGTGGGAAACCTTACGTTGCTTCTGCGCTTCAAGTAGCCCACTTGGTTCCTTGGGTCTTTCCGGGAGAGGTGCAGGGCCCCCCGCCCTAAGTTAAACCCTAACGTTCACCGCGCGGCCGCTTCTCCTCCTGCAGGTGCCCATCATGCTGCGCTCCTCCTACTGCTCGCTGAACAAGCACAGCGACAAGGAGCTGACCGACCTGGGGGAGTGCCCCTTCGACCAGGCAAGACCCTATCAACCCTGAACCCAAAACCCTAAGTCCAGCCTGCAGAAGGGTGGGATGCGCCCGTCGTTTGCAGTTGAGAGGGAGAGAGGGTGGGCTGGCTGGGGCGGCCGGCTGCCTGCTGTGCACACCAGCCTGTCTGCTGCCCTCCGTGCATTCTGGTGGGAGCCGTGCTGGGATAGAAATGAGGTTATGGGCCCAGGCTGCTGCGCAGCGAGCGTGCTGGGGGCAGTCTGGCCGCTAAACCCCTCTTTCCCGGCTCTCCCTGTCTTGCAGCTCGACCCGCACCGCCACCTAGCACACCCAATCCCCAAACCCCACCCATACCCTAACTACAGCCCGCGCATAGGGCGGTTTATTTCACCCCTTCCCCCTTCCGCAGTCTCGAGCCCGCAACGCCCTGCAGCGCCCCGAAACGCGAAACCCTATCGCGACCCTAACGCCCGCTCGCGCGCAGGGCGGTTACTTCATAGTCAACGGCAGCGAGAAGGTGCTGATCGCCCAGGAGCGCATGGCCAACAACCACGTCTACGTGTTCCGCAAGAGCCAGCCGAGCAAGTTCTCGTTCGTCTGCGAGTGCCGGCACGCCTCTCCTTTCCTCCCTTCTTTTCTTCCCTCCCTTGGCCGTGGCGAGCAGGGAAGGGGCCCCTGCTGGCCCTCGCAGGATTCCTTGCAGTACTGGAAAGGCCAGGGGAAAGATATTCCCTTCTTTGCTTCCCTCCCTTCCTGCTCTCGCAGGGTTCCAAGCAGCACCGCAAAGATTGGGAAAAAGGGTTCTTTCAGACAGCTGATCGGGGCCCGGGAAAGTGATCAAGCGACCGATCGAGCGTTGATATCCTGTGATTCCTGCAGCATGCATGCGAGTCAGCCTTGGCAGTCGCTTGCCCTTGCTGGGAGAAAGCTCCCAGTGCGGGACGGAGAGTTTCCCCCGCTCTCCCTGCCCTACCCTAATCAAACCCTACAGAAACCTACATAAAACCTGTGAAACCCCGCAGGTCCGTCATGGAGAACAGCACGCGCAACGCGAGCGGCATGGCGGTCAAGATGCTGTCCCGCGGCGCGAGGGGGCCGGGCGGCGTCGGCCAGACGATCTGCGTCAACATCCCGTACATCCGCTCGGACGTCCCCATCCTCGTCCTCTTCCGGCGCGCCCTCTTCCCGCTGACAGGTTTTGGTAGGGTTTTCTAGGGTTTTGACTCATTTCTAAGCACTGGGATCCGCCTGTCGCGATAGCTTGTCCCGAATACAGGATTTTGCGGGGCTTTTGAGGGTTTCGAATGCGCCAGAAACTCACCGGTGGTCCCCGGCTTCTTCGGTAATGCTGCGCTCGAGTTGCAACGCCGTCTCAAGCTTCCGGGTTTTCCCCTTTGAAAGGTTTGAACCCGGGATTTGAAGCCGGCCTGGTGCCAGCTTGCGTCTGTCCGGCTGATCTGCAAAGGCTCGAAGAGCCCTACGGACTCCTGCTAGGGTCAGGAGAGGGTGAGAATCCCTGGGACAACACAGGACGCTACACCATTCTGTCTCCGACGCCGGCCTGCAGCTCGCACGCGATGTAACTCCCGTCCATCTCGTAACGCCCCGTAGGGCCCTAGGGTTCGTCGCGGACCGCGACATCCTGGAGCACATCGTCTACAACTTTGAGGACGTCGAGATGATGGAGGCGCTGCGGCCGAGCATCGAGGAGGCCTTCCCGATCCAGGACCAGGAGGCGAGCCCTTCCAAACCCTATCAGGGCCCTCGCAGGGCTTGTCGCGCGGGCCGGAGCTGCGGCCGAGCGGAATGTGGGCGCAGCCGGTGCTGGAAAGTTTGAGTGATGCTGGATTTATTATACCCAAAAATTCCAAATTTGGTTGTGAGAGCTTGTGAGTCGGCTGCCAGCGCCTTCAGCACCCTTTCAGTCGTCCTGTTTGTTCGGAAAGGCTTTCCCTCGGGGCCGGGCAGGCCTGCCCCGCTCAGCTGTGCGCAGCCGCCCGGCGCCCGTCTGCCTGCCGTGTGCCGCTGCCCGGCGGGGGAGTTACAGAACCCTGCAATCGAACCCTAGGGTTTCTCTCTTTCCACCCTACACCCTCAACTGCCCCTGCGCCATTCAAACGGCTTTTCGAAGCTGAGGAGGGATCGCGGCTCATGGCTCTGGCGGCGCGCGAGGAGTCACGAATCCCCATAGGGAGTTACAAAAACCCTAAGTTGTAACTGCCGTGCAGGTCGCGCTGGACTTCATCGGCAAGCGGGGCAGCACGGTCGGCGTCGCGAGGGCGGCCCGCGTGCAGTACGCGCGCGAGATCCTGCAGCGGGAGCTGCTGCCGCATCTCGGCATCGGCGAGTACTGCGAGACCAAAAAGGCGCGCGGTCCTTGTGGCGGGCCCTTCCAGGGTTCTGTAGGGTTTTTCTGGGGCTTCTGAGGTTATCCGGAGCTGCTGCCGCATCTCGGCATCGGCGAGTACTGCGAGACCAAAAAGGCACGCGGTCCTCGTCGCGGGGCTTTTCAGGGTCATGTAGGGTTTGGCTAGGGTTGCGTAAGGTTGTTTGTGGCTGCATCTCGGCATCGGCGAGTACTGCGAGACCAAAAAGGCACGCGGTCCTTGGGGCGGGGCTTATCTGGGGTTCTGTAGGGTTAGGCTAGGGTTGAATCAGGTTGTTGTTTGTGGCCGCACCTCGGCATCGGCGAGTATCAAGAGACGGAGGCGTGTTCCTTCTGTTACGGCACTGCAGGATGGCACTGTAGGGTTTTGTAGGGTTTTCTCGTGACATGGGCCTTGCAAATTCGCCGCAGCACCCCGGGCTTCCGACCGCGAGCCCGAAACTCGGTGCTCTGATCCCGCTTCTTACGGACCCCAACGCTTCTTACAGACCCCCACGCTTCTTTCAGACCCTAACGCGACCCTGACGCCCGCCGCCAGGCCTACTTCATCGGCTACATGGTGCACCGCCTGCTGCTGGTGCACCTGGGGCGGCGCGAGCAGGACGACCGTGACCACTACGCCAACAAGCGCCTCGACCTGGGAGGCCCCCTGCTGGCCGGCCTGTTCAGGCGCGCCGCCCCCTCTGCTGCCTCGGTAGCACAGGGGTTGCAAACCCTTGAAGGGTAAACCTAATTTGGCCCTTGGTCCTTTTATTGTCTCTTTAGCGGCTCCCTGCTGGCCGGCCTGTTCAGGCGCGTTTGCCACCACGCCATCCGAGCACAGCCTTGCAACGAGTCCTGAAGCGACCTAGTCCATTTCCCTCGGGAGCACTCCCAAACCCTTTTCTGAACGCCATTGTCGAAGTTCTGCGCTTGAGCGCCAACACCTCACCCTATAGGGGGACCCTAGCACCCACACCCTTGCTGCCTGCCTGGCCGCTAGCTGGACAAGGATGCGCTTTCCCCGGCCCGTCTGATCGCCGAAATACCTAGAACCCATGTCATATCCTATATGAATTTTACTCGAAATGCTTTTTACTCAAATTCAGCGTAAAATCCAATAATTAGACCCCCTTGCCCACAGACCCGCGACCCGCCCCGCAGGCAGCTCTTCCCAACCCGCCACGCTGCCGAAATAAACCGGAACGTTTCGTTTTCAAACACCGAAACGGAACGGTATCGCTCAAACTTGAGTTCCAGACCCTATCAGAGACCCTGCCGCCCACACACCTGCCGCCGCCCGCCCGGCAGGCAGCTGTTCCGCAAACTGGCCAAGGACACGCGCTCGCCCCCGCCAGCCAGAAATCAGCCTCGACTGATGTCGGACATTGCAGTCAAAAAAATCCTAGCGAGAATACCCTGAGGAAACCCTTGCGTGCACTTCACGCGCCCGAAACCCTTTTCGCCCGCCCGGCAGGCAGCTGTTCCGCAAGCTGGCCAAGGACACGCGCTCACATGTGCAAAAGTGCGTCGATCGCGGCAAGGACGTCAACCTGACGGCGGCCGTCAACAAGGACACCATCACCCGCGGGCTGCGCTACTCCATCGCCACCGGCAACTGGGGCCAGCAGGGCACCGCCGGCGTGCGCGCGGGCGTCAGCCAGGCGCGGCCCCGCCCTCTCTCGTCCTGTAGGGTTTCTAGGGCTTCAGATTCGGTTTAGGGTTTGTTTAGGGTTTGTTTGGGTGGGTTTCCTGCGAAAATCGGCCTTTAGATGGCCAGTGTGAGACCCGTGATTCGGGGATGTCGGGTGCTTCTGGGGCTGGTGGTGTTTAGACATGGGCTGGCGACAGCCTGGAAACCTGCTGAACCCTATCGCACCCGATCGTCTGGGAGGGTTCGGGTGGGAGGGCGGCGCGGTGCACGGGTGTCGGCCAGGTGCGCCCCGCGGCGACCCCAGGGTTTATCCAGGGTTTTTTTGACTCAAATGTGAGTTACGTTTCCGAGCGCTTCTATGCGGCGCGCCCGAACCACTGTTGGGGGGAATGCCTATCAGGGCTGCGGGCGCAGCACAGCCAATGACAACGCCAAAAAACGAGGGGCCCCTTTCAGGTTTAAGCTACCCTAAACCCCCCAGAACCCTAAAGCCCGCCACTGAGCACTGACCGCCGTCGCATGCTGTTCTCAAAGGCCCTGGAACGGCCGCGACCCGCACGCCCCACCGCCTGCCCGCGCACGTGAACCCTAAACCCTAAACTCTGCACCTCGGCAGGTGCTCAACCGGCTGGCGTACGCGTCCACGCTGTCCCACCTGCGCCGCATCAACAGCCCGATCGGGCGGGAGGGCAAGCTGGCCAAGCCGCGCCAGCTGCACAACAGCCAGGTGTCCTCCACCCTAAACCCTAATCCTAAACCCTAAACCCCCAAAAAGCCCGCCTCCAGCCCCCCTCCTGTGCCTGCTGCTTTCGCCCAGCGGCAGCCGGCCCGCTGCGGACAAATCTGCCATCCCCACGCCCGAAACGGGGAGTTTTCCCGACCAATTTCCCGGTTTTCCGAGTGGCTCGGCGGCATTTCAACGCAGCAGGCGGTCAGAAACGGCCCTGTTTTGGCGGGTCAGCTTCGCTCCTCTGCTCCTCGCTGCCCTGCATTCCGGCAGCAGGTCTCGTCGGGCACTTGACTGATCCGCTGGCAAGGATTGGGGCTTGGGGCAAAACCCTAGAGCGAAAGCCTCCCTCCCAGACCCCCCGCTCTCTTGCAGCTGCCGTCTGATCGGCGGGCCTCTGCCGAATGCTCCGCAGTGGGGCATGATCTGCCCGGCGGAAACCCCGGAGGGTCAGGCGTGCGGCCTGGTCAAGAACCTGGCCCTGATGGCTTACATCAGCGTCGGCTGCGCCTCGGCGCCGGTGCTCGAGTTCCTGGAGGAGTGGACGATGGAGCTGCTGGAGGAGATCTCGCCGGCCGTCGTGCCCCAGGTAGGGTTTCTGTCAGGGGTTTCGAGTAGGGTCTCGATGGTCGGGCTGGTGCGCAAGCGCCGTCCTGACGGGGTCAGTCGGGTTGTCTTGAGGGTTTTGGTAGGGCTTCAAGCCCCTGGGAGTGGGTGGGCGGGCACAGTGCGTGCGAGGCAGGTTGTGACTGCTTCTAGGGTTATTTTAGGCATCCTGGGCGGTTGATACCTTCCTGGCACGCCTGCCGAGAGCAACCGGGCCCTGCTGCTCCCACCCGAGCCTCACCTGCGAACGCTCACTGCGGCTGCGCGGCCCGGAAATCCAGGCATACCCTATGCGATACCCTAAACCCTGAATACCCTGGAACGCGCAGGCGACCAAGATCTTTGTCAACGGCGCCTGGGTGGGCGTGCACCGCGACCCTCAGACGCTGGTGCGGACGCTGCGGCAGATGCGGCGCCAGGTTGGCTCCCCTCTCCCCTGACAGGCTGTTCGTTTACGGTTTTTGCCAGGCTGTTACCCGACCCATGCCTCAGCTCTCCCCTGCCGGCTGACCGGTTCTTTCACGATGGGGGATGCGCCTGAGGGGCCCTGGTGGGCTGCCGGCAGCCGGTGTTGAAAAACACGCCGCCGCATTTCCGAAAGAATGTGTGTTCTTACGGAAACCCAAACCTCACCGCATTCTTGGACGCTGCCACCGCACCGTTGGGAAGCGACACGCGCGGCGCAGAAACCCTAGTCGGGTAGCACGAGACCACGCGCAGCGACTGAACGGAGCCTGCGCCGCCGTCACACCCCCTCTCAGGCCCCCGAACCACCGCAAACTCTGGATTCTGATTCGAAACCGCCACTAAACCCTAACCCCAAACCCTGAAACGCCGCTAAACCCTAACCCTAAACTGCCAGGTGGACATCAACACGGAGGTCGGTGTGACGCACGACATCCGCCTGGGCGAGCTGCGGCTCTTCACCGACGCGGGCCGCTGCTGCCGGCCGCTGTTCATCGTCGAGGGGCAGCGGCTGCGCATCCGCAAGCAGCACGTGATCCGGCTGATAGAGGGGCAGCAGGGCGGCGGCGGCGACGGCGAGGAGCCCTTCGGCTGGCGCGACCTCATCTTCGGCGGGCTCGTCGAGTGCGCCCTCCGGACCCTAGAAACCCTAGAAACCATAGGTTTGAACTTGATCTAAATTCGACTTGATTCAGCTTTGAAATCCGAGGTGACGACAGGAGATGAGCTTGTGGCGCAGCGAGGGGGTTTCTTTTTTGGGGAAACACGGTCTGGGGTTTTCTCGCTGGGGCTGGGAGCGGGGGCGAGATCTCCTCCAGAATCGGAGGCGGCGCCTTTGTAGGACGGCAGCCCTGCCGGCTTGCCCACCAGTTTCGGAGGGGAGCTCCCGCCACCGTCGCACGAGGGGGGGGTGCTGTCGCCCTGCACGGCGGCTGTGCCTCTGGCTTGCCACAGTGTAACTGCAGACCGACTCGCCAGACGCTGAGAGACCCTACGTGCGGCTGTAACTGCCGCAGGTACGTCGACACGGAGGAGGAGGAGACGACGATGATCGCGATGCACATCGCCAGCCTGGCGCACGACCGAGCCAACCCGGAGGCGGCCTACAGCCAGACGTACACGCACTGCGAGGCGCGTTACTCACGCACGCGTTACTCGCGTAACGCAACTCGCGTCGTGACCGCGCGTGGATAGTCCTGCCCGCCCCGAAGTCGCTGGGCACGAGGGTCTGGGCAGGGCGAGCCCTGCCAGGGTTCCGGGTGCGGCGGGCAGCAGGCAAGCCCAGCAATGCCGGCCGTCGCGGACAGCCGCCGCCTTTCGATGCTCTCTGAATCTGACGCCTTTTTCTGGCTCATCCCGGCCCTTTCGCCCCCCTTCCTGCGCGGCTGCGTCCCAGCGGTCGGTGGGGCGCGCCCGCCGCCAGGCAACCACCGCTTACCTTCGCCTCGGAAACTTTCAAAAAACGTTCAAAAAACGTGGCCAAACCCTGAATCCATCGACGGGCCGGCCTGCAGGTGCACCCCAGCATGATCCTGGGCGTCTGCGCCAGCATCATCCCCTTCCCGGACCACAACCAGTCGCCGCGCAACACCTACCAGTCGGCCATGGGCAAGCAGGCGATGGGTGCGGCTTCCTTCCCCCTGCCGCCCGCCAGCCTGGCGCAAAGCCCTGGCCAGCCGGGCTGGCTGCGACTGGCCAACATGACAGTGGCAGCGGTCACCGCTGAACCCCCCGCGTTTAACCCAGCAGCAGCAGCAGCAGCGGCAGCAGCAGCAGCAGCAGTAACAATAACCCTGGACCCATTTCCTGCACCCCCGTGCGCCGGCTGCGCTGTGGCTTACGTAAGCCAGGCGGCAGCCGGACGGAAGCTGTTTAGGGCTCAGGGTTCACACCGCCGTCTGCGGCACAGCGCTCTGTGCCCCTCCTGCCAGCCTCAGGCGCACGACGGCCCTCAGAAACCCTACATTTACCCTAGCAGTAGCCCTATCGCTGACCCTAGACCGCACGCCCGGCCGCCCTGCAGGCATGTACGTGACCAACTACCAGCTGCGCATGGACACGCAGGGCTACGTGCTGTATTACCCTCAGAAACCCTTGGTCACCACGCGCGCCATGGAGCACCTCCACTTCCGGTGCGCGGCCCGCCTTTGCCAGGCTTTTTGCCCTTGTAGGGTTTGCCTGGTTGCATGCGTGTGCTGGACTGCCGAGGTGCAGCGTATGAGTCATCGTTGCATAATGCACCTGGCCTGGAAGCCTCCCGCTCCCAGCAGGCGGCCCTGCCTCCTGGCCACAGCAGGGACAGCTGCTCAGGGCAGGATCCACCGCGCCCTTTTTATTATAAGAAAACCAAAATTGACCAGAAAACCAAAAATGATCAATAAAGCATGGAGACGGAGCAGAAAACCGAAACCTCAGCGTGGGGTTCTGCAAGAGCTTTCCCCCATCGCCGCACCGCTGCTCGCCCCTTCGGCCGAGCCCGCATCCACCCGGCTCTGCTATACAAGCCCTAAAACCTAAGCCCTAAACGTGCAGCGAGCTGCCGGCGGGGCACAATGCGATCGTGGCCATCGCCTGCTACTCGGGCTACAACCAGGAGGACAGTATGATGATGAACCAGAGCTCCATCGACCGCGGCTTCTTCCGCTCCATGTTCTTCCGCGCCTACAAGGTGCACACACCTTGCCGCCTGCGCTCGTGAATATTCAAAAGGGAGGGTTATGGTTTCCCCGCATTTAGTTTCCCCCCTTTTTGCCGGCAGGAATGCAAGAGCTTTCTCCCGCCACGTCAAGGAGCTGTTCGGTTTCTTTTTACTGATGGCGGCTGTTTGGTGGCCCATTCGTACCCAATGCTGCCTGGAGGGCTATCTGCGGCTGCATGGGTGCGACGGCTTGAAATGGCTCCTGCTTGCCACTCGGCTGCGCCCCTCTGTCGCTGCTGGAAGGGCCAGCCGGGCAGCGGTGCGGGTGTGTGCATCAATCCCAGCAGGCGCAGCTTCAGCCTGCCACATTGCAGCCACAATGCACAGCTTGTGTAGGCCTTGGAGCTAGCGCCGATGCAAGCTGCCAGCCACAGCTGCCGGGAAACAGATCCCTGGCCTCAGCAGCGGCTGCGCCCTTGGGCAGCGGCTGGCCAGGCTGGCGTCAGAGAATCTGAGACAGGCTGGCGGCGCGCAGGCGGAGGAGAAGCGCAAGGGCAGCCTGGTGCAGGAGGTGATCGAGCGGCCGGACCGGGAGTGCACGGCCGGCATGCGGCACGGCACCTACGACAAGCTGGACGCGGACGGCATCGCGCCCCCCGGCACGCGCGTGAGCGGCGAGGACGTCATCATCGGCAAGGCGCGGCGCCGTAACCGCCGTTCCCGCCCTTTTTCGAATCTTCCCGCCGCTTTTTCAGGGGCCAAGATCGGCGGCTGTGGCTGCGAGAAACCTGCCTGGCAGTGCTCCCCAAGAGGCAGCTGTTCTCTTAAAGGCTATGCTGCTCGCCGGGGCTGGCGTTCGAATTCCAAGTTTCCCGCCAAAAACGGGCGGTCCTTGGCCGGTGCAGACGACGCCGCTGCCGGAGGAGGCGCCCGACGTGGCGCAGCGGTTCACGAAGAAGGACGTGAGCAGCGTGCTGCGGCAGAGCGAGGCCGGCATGATCGACCAGGTGATGGTGTCGACCAACGTGGACGGCCAGCGCTTTGTCAAGGTCAAGGTGCGCGTCGACGCTCGTAACTGACGTCAGTTACGGCACGGCTGGAGCCGGCATGAACGCCTGGCGCAGCATTCGCTGGTCAGTGCGCGCATGCAGTCAGCGCTTGAGCGCCTCAGCGGGGGCTGTGGGCGTGCTGAGCATGACTGCGCTTCCTTGCCAGCAAGCTGCATGGAGCACGCACTCCGCCGCTTTGGCTTCCAAGTGCTGCACCGGCCTGGGGGCCTGCTCACGCCCGCGTGCGTGCGCCGCAGGTCCGCAGCATCCGCGTGCCGCAGGTGGGCGACAAGTTCGCGAGCCGGCACGGGCAGAAGGGCACGGTCGGCATCACCTACACACAGGAGGACATGCCGTGGACGGCGGAGGGCATCTCGCCCGACCTCATCATCAACCCGCACGCCATCCCGTCCCGCATGACCATCGGGCACCTGGTCGAGGCGCTCATGAGCAAGGCGCGCGCCTCGCCCGTCCGCCCGCCCTTCAGCGCGATCGCGCGCCGATCGACGCTTTTGGGGACGTCGCGACGCCCGAAACTGTCCGCGCGTGCGGGGCGGCCGACGAGGTCGCGCGACGCACGTCCAACTCGGCGCTGCTGTCCGGTTCTGCGGCGTGCCTGCCCTGCATTTTGCGCCAGGGGTGAGCGCTGCGATGCCCTACTGCAGGTGGCGGCCTGCGTGGGCAAGGAGGGCGACGCGACGCCGTTCACCGAGGTCACGGTCGACAACATCTCCGCCGCGCTGCACAAGTGCGGCTACCAGTCGCGCGGCTGGGAGGTGCGCCCCTTCTTCCTCTTCCGCCCGCAGGCCGGCAGCAGGCAGCTCGAACTGCCTCGCTTGGCAAGGACGCTAACATCCCTGTCGCGCATTACATGTCCTGAAGTGGATCCTTACATGTCCTGAAGTGGATCCTGCCCCCGCCAGCTGATGCCACCGCACTCCTCATCCCAACCCCGGAACCTGAATGAGAAACCCTGACGCCCGCACGGCAGGTCATGTACAACGGGCACACGGGGCGCCAGCTCAAGGCGCAGATCTTCCTCAACCCGACCTACTACCAGCGGCTGAAGCACATGGTGGACGACAAGATCCACAGCCGCGGGCGGGGGCCCGTCCAGATCCTGACCCGCCAGCCGATGGAGGGCCGCGCGCGCGACGGCGGGCTGCGGTTCGGCGAGATGGAGCGCGACTGCATCATCTCCCACGGCTGCGGCTTCTTCCTCAAGGCGCGGCCGCCCGCCCGCCTTGACGCCGCCGGGGGCGGGAAATGACAGGCTGGCAAGAGAGGGGGCGCCCCCCTGCAAGTGTGCCCGGCTGCTCGGGGCTTTCCAATTCTCCTCTGCAGGGGCAACTTTCTCGTTTCAGATGCGGCGTAGGGCAGGATCAGGTCTGAAGCGAGTTTCGTGGGAGGCACCTGCAGGCGGCCGCAGCTATCAGTCTGTTACGCGAGGCCCATGGCGCGGTCCTAGCCAGCTCTCCCTCCTCGGCAGCGGCCCGATCACTCTGAAGGGGACCCGGTCGGTCTGTGTGCCAGACGAGCACCTTTCAGCATAAATTCCTCATTAGGAAATTATTTTTAATTGATTTCATTAATTAACAAATTATATCAATTGTTTCAATTTGAGTACATTGTGCTTCGAAATTAATCTTTCGTGATTTGCCCGTGCAGGAGCGGCTGTTCGACCAGAGCGACGCGTACCGCGTGCACGTCTGCTCCTCCTGCGGCCTCATCGCGGTGGCCAACCTGAAGAAGGGGCAGTTCCGCTGCACCGGCTGCGGCAGCAGCACCAGCGTGGTGCAGGTGCAGCTGCCCTACGCGTGCAAGCTGCTGTTCCAGGAGCTGATGGCGATGAGCATCTGCCCGCGCCTGCAGTTTTAGGCATCCCCCCATCCGCTCCCATGGCCGCCTGCTGGGCCAGCCTGGCCGCCGCTGCACTCTGGGGCTGAGCTTGGAAGCGGGGCAGGGAGACGGCATGCTGTGCTTCTGCTGCGCGGCTGGGAGGTGATGCGGCTATTTGCTCGCTGTGCCTCCTGGCGGGCGCGCGTGCGCTGGAGCCTCGTTTCGCGGGACAGCAAGTGCTGCTGCCCGCTGTGTTGCAGCTCGCAAGCAAGCCGCTGTGGCTGTGCTGCTCCGATGTAAAACAATAGCTGTGAAAGCAATGCTGCCATCAGGCTTGAGTGCTGCTGTGGAGGGGATACGGCGGAGCACAGCACAGCCTGCAGCCTGGCAGCCGCTGGCGTGCGGGTGTGCGTCGAGCCAATGCTGCGGCTAAACCTTCCTGGAACCACAGAAAGCTTACAAGCTGCGGCCGCGAACCGGGAGTTGTAAAATGCAATACCACCGGGATTTTGCGCAGAAATGCAGGTTGCTCTAATCAGCACATGCGGCGACTCACTAGCGGGTCAGCAGGTACAGACACTGCTGCCAGCGCAGACCCTTCAGAGGGTTTGATCCACATATCAGCTTGCTGGCGCAGCGTCAGCGCAACGCGCAGCTTGGCAGCAGCTGGGATGATTGCACTATAGTAGCAGTAGCTACTGCTGCATGAGAATCTCATGAAGATGTCTTCACAATCAGAAGAGGAGGGCAGTGGGTTTGGGAGTGCACAGGGGGGCGCAGTCATCCTGGGGAATCCGGCGGCTCTGCAGACTAGCGATGCAGGCCACAAAACCAGGTTCGGGCTCAAATATTGCAAATAATTTCGATTTGGCTATTGAACGAGCATGTGGTAAAAGATGGCGCACCACCGCAGCAATACTGGCAAACGTACTGGAACCCATTTTCTTCTATTCCGAAGCAAACCGGCTTTCCAGGGTTGGGAGATTGCGAAGGACAGATTTTGCGGTAAGCAACGTCGGGGCCGCAGCCTGCGGACAACAGGTCAACATCGTGTTGCAAAGACGTGGCTGTGCAGACAGGATCCAGCCCCTCACGACCACAGACGCGCATTGCTACGGCTGCAATGTGCTTGCATGATAACGCTGTGCGCAATGACTGCAGCTGAATCAGCAGGAGGCGATTTCATGTGGGGGGCAGTGGGACCCACCACAGGTGCCAGCGAAGCAGCCCGCTCCAGGCGTGCACACATTGCCGCAGGCGCCACAGTTGCTGGCGTCGCTTTGCAGGTCCACGCAGCTGGAGCCGGTGCCGCAGACCGTACACTCTGCGCGCAGCAACTGGCAGCCTTTGACGACATTAACATGGCACCGGCCCTGCAGAGAGCCACCACTTGGGGTGCAAACGATACCATTGCTGTAGTCAATTGGCAGTGTAACGCACCGCACAGGCCGGCGTTGCAGGTAGGGGCTGCAGGCCCGCATTGGTTGCCGCAGGCGCCGCAGTTGCTGGTGTCGTGGCAGGTGTCCACAGTGGATGAACCGCAGACGGCGCTGCTCTCGCAGGCTCGTACAAGCCAAAATGGAGCGTTAGAAGTCAGCCATGCTTGCCCTTTTGTCGTCGGGAGGCCATGCAGCCGTGGCCCTGCTCTGCCGGGAATGTGGACCTTGTTGCTGCCTCCGTGCCCCAGCCAGCCCAGCCAGGCCCAACGGCCTCCATCATGTAGCTTTCTTCTCCAGCAGGCCAAGAAATGGGGGCCAGCAGGGCCATGTAGATATCACAAAAAGGCAGCAGGCTAGCCTCACAGTAGGCTAGAAGCACAGTGCTGGGAGCAGTGAGCCACGTCCAGCTCAGACCTTTCGTGTGCTGGGATAGGGGCAGGAAACTCACCGCAAACACCAGACACGCAGGACGATCCAGGACCACACTGCTTGCCGCAGGTGCCGCAATTGTTGTTGTCGCTTTGAAGGTCCACGCCGCAGACCGAGCCGCAGACCGTTCCGGGGCAGACTGCAAATGTTGCAGGAGCGTGAGTCCTGGCAGTAGCTACGCTCTTGCTGACACGTTTGTATGTCAGATTACATCAGATTGCCATTAGATCAGCAGTACGACTGGAGGAAGAAGAAATGAACCCACCGCACGCGCCAGAGGTGCAGGACCAGGGTCCAGATCCGCACTTCTTGCCGCACCCGCCGCAATTGTTGGCGTCGGTGCAGGTGTTTGCCAGGTAGGGCAAGATGGGCAAGATGGGCAAGCCCAGGAGGTCGGTCAAGCAGACGGCGACGCCCACACAGACTGCACGGACAGCAGCGAAAATGGCGTTCAGTTTCCGGCAGCCTGCTTGCTATGCCGAGAGCCAGGGCATGATGATGGCTAAATCTCCTCCAGTGGTGCCTCTTTGCTGCTGCTGACCCCTGGTGCCGCAGGCATTCGACAAGGGCTCCGCTTTAATGCTTGAGACTTTCATGGTGCAGGTGAGGCTGGAGGCGTACTGTTGAGTGAAAGGCGTCCAGCAGGCGGCGGCGGGCTGCTTGTTGTGGAGGCGGCCGTCTGCAGTGGCGGCGAGGCGGCAGCCACAAGAGCTGCGCCTGAGGCGGGCGCCGCGGGCGGCGGCGGGCTGGCCGTCTGGGGTGCAGGAGGGGCCGGAGTGGCCGGAGGCGGCTGCTGGCCGCCCGGGTTGGTAGGCGATGGAGGCGGGGAGCTAGCTGTCGGGGGGGCCGGAGGGGCTGGGGTGGCCGCGGGCGGCGGCTGGCCTGCAGAACTGATGGGAGATGGGGGCGGCGGGCTCGGTGTAGTGGTAGCTGGAGGAGGGCTCGCAGGAGCAGAAGGCGTCGGTGGAGCTGCGTCTAGGAGTGCCCGAGCTACAGATGACGACAGGCGTCGGGTCAGTGCAACTTTCGGATGCGCAATGTCGGGAGGACCCCAGGCTGCGGGGCCAAGCGTCGTACACTGGCTCATCGCACCAACTATGAGCCAAGCCAGAGCCAGCGCGGTTAGCGCGCCCCGATGTGCGCCGCGAATCGGCGCCATTTCGCCGTCCCTACGAAGTCATAGGCGAAACTGAGCCGAAAACTGTGTGAGACAGCAATCAGCAGCACCACTACGGCGATATTATGTTCAGATCCTTGCCGCACTTACGGCACTTGAAGTGCACGAGGAAAAGATGGCACGATGTTGCGCCGCACGCAAAGCTTTCGGAATCCATGTCAGTTCTACTAGCGCAGGTATTTTGCAGGGCATTGAGCTTGACCTTGCACCAAACCGTCAGATAATCGCGTATGCGCTGCTGTCCGGATGGCGCCGGCGAATGCCCGCTTCGCCGGTGAATCAGTTGAGCCACGGGCGGAGTAGGCTGCCGAACGTCGGCTGACGGGCAATAGAAGAGTATGACCCGCTGAGGATTCCGACATCATGAGCAGCAGCTGTTACGAATTTCATATTTTAAGCCCCGTCGGCGGTCGCGCTCATTGCATCGACACCATGTCAGTGCCTCGTGCCCCCCCGGCGGCAGTTGTGAAGACGGCGCATGCCAGCATCATCTTTCACCTGTAGCGAGAATTTTGTCGCACAGCGGATATGATGGTCGCGTCAACAGCTCAGCAAGCACCGACTACCATCCTCCCAGCGACTACCATCCCAGCGTGGGTAGAAGTCGGTAGAAGTCCTGCCGGTGCAACCTTCTGCAGGAAGACAACCTTGCCCCAGTGTTGTCTGGCATGTGCCAGAAAGCCAGCGACAGGGCTGTCGGCGCTGTGCACCTCCTTCGACTGAGGGGTATGAATGGTCATCTCGCTGGCTTCCTCAAACGACCGAAGAGGCTGAAGCATTAATGCTGCCTGCCATCTGGACGCCTGCCATGCTAAGCTTGCAAAGCAGGCATAGCCATAAGCCAACTGCCAACCATGCTGTGCGGCAAGACTGGCTGGGTTCTGGACCAGTACCCTGCGCTCCTGGCAGGGGCAGCACGCTAGGCAGCAGGCTGGTAGCTAGGCAGGCCGGTAGCATTCTTATGGCAGGCGCCGTTTTGCATGTCTTGCAGTCACAGGCCGCTGCGCCGGAACAACATGTTGCTAGCTGCTGCTGGCCTCCTCCAATGGCTTGTTCCTGACGGTCAGGTTGGGAGCTACTCACATAAGACTGAGAGCGGCTCAGGGGAGAAGGGAGAAGTCAGCACTCCCTGGACGACTCCTGGAGCAGATTTGGGCACACCGAATGCGCACTCCTTGAGCGGCCGCTGCGGCTTACAAGCACGCTTCACTGATATGCCCTGAAATGGGTGCCGAGGCGAGCCCGAAGGGCATCCTGCCGGAAGCTCTGCCAATCCCCAACGGCAATGAAGGGCAGCCTGTGCAGACGTGATGTTGCTGCATTGTCCCCGGCACCAAGCAGGCTGTTGGCTGGTGGATGTGCCAGCCCTCCCCGGATGTGCCAGCCCTCCCAACTCGCCTCTGTTGTGCTGCTGTGGATTGCAGTGCTGGCCAGCTCTGCCCAGGCAGCTGCACCGGTCGCTGAGCAGCCTTGCGTTTCAGAGCTCCAGTGCGACTGCGACAAAGCTCTGAGTTTGCCGACGCAGGGAGTTTTCCAGCGGCCAGGGGGCATGCTGATGTCGGGCGCGGCTCGGCATCGGCTAGGAGACCTGCAGCCGCTTGCATCAGCTGCCGATGCGGACAATCTGCTGCCCGCAGAGCTGCATGCCGGCACATCGGCGACGACTGTGGCGCCGGGCGAGGCGGCCTCAAGGTCGCGGAGCGATCCAGAGCTCGAGATCACCGTGACTCCGCGGACTCTGCGGCTCCGGCAGTATCACGGCTCCATGGTGGAGGTGCTGCTTCCCGTCCCGTGCCGGCAACAAAAGCCGCTGCTGCCTTCGGTGGGGAGTCTTTGCATGCGCAGGCGTAGCTCGGAGCATTTTCCTGACAAATTGCAGCACTGGAAAAGCAAAAGGCCGGGTGCCGGCGCTCCCCGAGGTGAGCCCCTTCCCACTCCAACCAGCGGAAGTTTAGTGTCAGGTGTCGCACAGTGCCCAGCCGGGGGCCAGCCGCCTGGCGAGGCTCGTCGCCGCTACAGGGCCTGACTATTGCGATGATTGCGTTGCATACCTGCCTTCCCTGGGTATGCAATCCTGGCGTGAACTTCCACCTTTGGCTCTGCTTGGCGGCAGGCGCTGAGACTGAGGAGCCGGCAACATTTTTTGAGTGGCAGCAGCGGCGGCTGTTGATATCGCAATGCCGCAACTAGCACCTTGGCAGTGCTGCAAGGCCGTTTGCTGCGGTCCTGTTGGCGCTCCTGAGCGGCACCCAAAACCGCCGCATCCAGGTGAGCATATCACCCTTCACGTTGCCTACAGAGTCTATGACTACTGCCAATCTTACGCCTGGGCGGCTGTCGCAAGCTCCTTCAGCGCTCTGGCTTGGCAGGGCACTGCACGCGGCTCTTGGGGGCAAGAAAGGCGCCCGTGGCCGCAGGCTGCCAGCCACGTGAGTGACGGCGGCAGAGGGTGTCAGCCTGGTGCTGCAGCAGTGAGTGCTTTTGGCCGCAGCGCTCTCGCGCATGCAGCAGGGCTCGAGGCTCAGCCGGCGGCGCAGGCGCAGGGGGTTGCCCAAACAGCAGCTGGTCCTCGGAGCCAGATGCCGCCTGCCTGTGCTCTGGAGCGGACCGGCAGCACACGCAGCGGGGGTTGCCGAGGCAGCGGCAAAGGTGCCCCCAGCCCCCCACCGCACATAACAACAGCCACCCTGCCTCTCCTTCGAGAACCACTGTGCCTGCTGTCCGTGCCGTGGCGGCGAGACAGAGCCGCTCTCTCGCAAAGGCATGCAGGCAGCGCAGCTGCAGTGTCCAGCTTCCCCTGCAGACCGAGAGGAGTCCAACTCCGATACTCGGCCTGCAGAAGCTAGAGGGCCATGCGACAGCGGCGGCGGCGGGCACCGAGGGGCAGGTAGCGAGCTGCAGCCGCCCACCATGACAGAGCTCCGGAGCTCTCCGCGCCGCAACCCGCCAGCCTTTCTGCCTTGCGCAGCCGCCGACACCTGGCAAAACCCTAATTCCCAAAAACCTTCCACAGGCTGAAAACGCCTTAGCCCGGCCGCTGGCAGAGTGCTGCTTGTCGACCCATACAGCACCTACGGGACCATGGAGGTGAGGGGAGCCAGCAGCAGCCCAGCTTTGCCAGCGGGATTTGGGACTGCGGCCGCCTGCAAGCAGAGAATGCGGCGCCTGAAGGCCCAGGGCCGCTTGCAGATGCTGAGCCATGCCGGGTCTGCTGCAGGTTGCGCTGCCCCTCGGCAGCCTGCCAGACAACAGGCGCCGCGGCCGCCGGCTGCACTTGGGAGAGGCGCTGCACCGCTGCACCTGCTCCCACTGCTGCGGGGTCTCGCCTCAGGCGGGCTGCCTGCCCCTGTAGTACACCCTGGGAATTTAGGCCGGTGGCAGGCTGGGCAGCGTGCGTTGCCCGAGTCGGCGGCCTGGGCACCTGCCTCGAGCCACTTACCTTACCTGCCACGTTGGATCCAAGCGTGCAGTTGGGAGGAATGCATCGATTAAACCCCACACAAGCAAGCGGCTGCCTTGAAAATGCAGAGCATGAATGCCGACCCCATGGAGATTTTCCTGGTGGCTATGGAATCGTTTGTCCTAGTGCCAGGCCTGCTTGTGTACCCCAGCCTCAATGACAAGGGCCCCGCTCGACCACCCCACCCCTGGGCGTGCGCGCAGGCGTGGCTATTTAAATAGAGCAACTTCGAGCACCCACCACATGCACTGCTGCTCCTCAGTATGCCCCGGTCGCGGCTGCTCACCTGAAAAGGGGGCAGCTCTGCTGCACCTCCTGCGGCGCCAGCACAGACGTGGTGCAGTGCAAAGCGGCTGCTAAGAGCGCGCAAGTCGCTGCTGTTCCAGGAGCTGGCATTCTGGCAAGCATCTACCCACACACGCTCTCACTCCCTCAGGCGGCTCCCTGGTTGGCTGCTGGGCTGCTGACTTGCCTTATATTTGTGTTTTTTGTATTTGTATTTTGGGTGCTGCTGCTGTGCGACACCGCCATCTGGGGTGAGCTCGGATTCCGCGGATCGGCAGCCTGCAGCCTGCTGTGTGCTGCTGCCAAGTGGTTGACTTGCGGTGATGCAGCGGCTGCTGCTGTCGATTTGCAGCGAGTCCTGCCAGGCGCTTGTGTCAGGCCGGGAGGCAGCAGCAGGACTGCAATTGCGCCTGTTTGCTGCTGTCACCCTTGCCTGGTGCCTGGCAGCTGTTGTGGTCCCTCCAGCACCATAGCTGTGCCATTGCGACAGGGTACAAAGCACTGCTGCTTCCACGGCAGTCCGGCACCTTTGTGGATGGAGCTGGCCAGGTGCTGCACAAAAACAGGCTGCCATAAAGCTCGCCTGTGACGAAGATTTAAGTAGGGTCGTGGAGAGGAGAGCCAGTGAAAAAGTCGACAACAAGGCACAATAGCCTCGCAACCCATATTATGGCCGCTCAATATGGCGTCAAGACATTGTGCTATTCAGCCTGGAGCGGCCTTGCAAGGGGTCCAAGTCAAGGGCTGGGTCAAATTTTAGTCAGGGGCTTAGACTTAGATTTGGCCAACTACTCGGGTGAAATACAAAACAAGGTGGGCACTGCAGGTGAACCGCTGTACCCGCAGCCATCCGGGCAGCCACAATATGCGCAAGTGCTAAAGCCAAAGCCGCTCTGGTCCTGCGGAAAACAGATTGGCTGCCCAGGATGTGGGGGCTGTTGAGGGCAAACTTTGGCGTAGAATGTGCCGGCGGGGCAGCCTGCCAATCGGAGAGTGATGTCAGAAACAAAACGTTGTGGTCAGCAGAATACGCGGAGGAGATGAGAGGAGCGCATCAAGATGCTGAGATGCATGCCTGCCATTGCAGCCAAGACCCCCGCTTGCAGCTGGCAGGACAAGCCAGCCTTGCCACAGAAGAGATATGCGAGCACTGCAAAGGGGACCAGGGACGCACTGCACGCGCCAGCCACGCAGACCGCTCCAGTGCCGCACTGCGCGCCACAGGAGCCGCAGTTGCTCGGGTCGCTTTGCAGGTCCTTGCAGCCCGAGGAGCAGACCGTGCCGGTGCACTCTGGTGCGGCACAAACAGAAACTCGGTCATCAGGCCAGTTGGCAGCAGCGGGTAGGGGGAAGCAAGCCCGACTGAAAATGACATTGCCAAAGCATTGCCACTGCCACCAAGTCCTTGCAGGCTTTCCAGCAGGGCCAGGTGCGCCTTGCAATGGGGCCAAAGAGGAACTCACCACACTGGCCAAAGACGCAGGACTCTCCAGGGTTGCACTGCGCGCCGCAGGTGCCACAGTTGCTGGTGTCATTCTGCAAGTTGACGCACTTGGAGTTGCAGAAGTCGCCGGAGCAGGCTGCGGCCGCAGCAGGGACAGGGTCAGGGCACATAGCGGAGGCCAAGAACCACTGGTGATCTTCAACAATGCCACAGAGCGCTGGCCCTTCTGAGTGCTCGCAGGACTGGAATTCTTTGAAGCAAGGCTGGCTCAAGCCATCATGGCTCTTGTGAGGGGGCAATCATTGGACTTACCGCAAGTCCCAGAGTTGCAGGTGTACGGTCCAGGCCCGCAAGGCGCGCCGCAGGAACCACAGTTGCTGGGGTCCGTGCAGGTGTCCGTGGTAGCTGAGCCGCAGATTGCGTTGCTCTCACAGGCTGCTCGGACACCACACACAAAACAATGTGTAAGGCGCCGGCCTGCTTGCTGAGCGATGAAGCGCATGCGAGGCCTCCCTCGCACGAGCTTTGCTGCCAGGACCGGCTGACTAGGGCCCTTAATCGGTTTCAGGGAACTGGTTGCTGCCTGCAACGCAGCTACCTCCAATCTTGGCTTCCTTTCCACGTTGCTGGCAGCTGTCCCCAGCAGCCAAGCTGCAATTCACCAATGCAAAGACGTGCTTGACAAAAGGGCTCTGCAAAGCAGGCTCCTCGAGGGGCGCAGCAAAAGAGGCAGTGGGCTGCACCTCCTGGAGGATGAGGCTCTGTTGCATTCCAAAACCAGGCGTGAGTCTTGCGGGGGGCAATGGCACGCACCGCACACGCCACCCACGCAGGCCGTTCCAGGCTTGCACTGCACCCCGCACTTGCCGCAGTTGTTGCTGTCGCTCTGCAGATCCACGCAGCTGGTGGAGCCGCAGACCGTTTTGGAGCAGGCTGCGACGGCAAGAAGCAGGGCAGGTCTGAGAAGCTAAATGGAGGCTTTGGCGACGCTGAAGCACAGCACTGTTCCTGCCGCCACGTGCCGTAGTTGGAGGACGAGCAGGCCAAAGCGACCATGAGTGACACTGCTGGGCAAATTGCAGAGACGGAGGTGGAACCCACCGCAGGTGCCAGAGGCGCAGGACCAGGCCCCTTGGCCGCACTGGGTGCCGCAGGCGCCGCAGTTGCTGGCGTCGGTGCAAGTGTCCACAGTGGCCAAGCCGCAGACGGCGTTGCTCTCACAGGCTGCTCAGCCAGCCGCCCAGGAAATCGTGTCAGCCTTTGCCTGGCCTTGTTTGGGTCCTCAGCAGGCTGTGCAGCCACCGAGGGCATCCTGCTGATCAGAGCTCTCGATCTGATCTTGCCTGCCCATGTCCCCAACTGGCCGCCTAACTTACGGAGCTCTATGGGAGAGGCAAATGCACATTGTAAAGACAGGCAGAAGGATGTGCTTGCAGGATAACAGGAGGAACCATGCCAAATTGCGGCTGAAAGCAGGCGTGTGATTTGAGAGTGGGCATTGAAACGCACCGCACACACCGGCCACGCAGGACGTTCCGGGGCCGCACTGTGTGCCGCACTTGCCGCAGTTGTTGCCGTCGCTCTGCAGGTCCACGCAGCTGGAGACGCAGACCGTTTCGGAACATTCTGCGGAGTCAACAGGCAGCCTTGGAAGACAGCAACAGGGGCATCCCTGCAGAAAGCCACCGTTTGGAGTGCAAATGAGGCCAGCGATGCTGTTCTCAAGTGGCAGTGGAACGCACCGCACACGCCGGCTTTGCAGGACGGGGCTGCAGGCCCGCACTGGTTGCCGCAGGTGCCACAGTTGCCAAGGTCGGCGCAGGTGTCCACGCTGGTTGAGCCGCAGACGGCGCTGGTGTCACAGACTGCCCAGGCGCCAAAGGAAAGCGTGTCAGCCCCTGCCCTGCTTGCAGGCTTGGCAGGCCGCGCAGCAGCCAGCGGTGCTTGCTGACTGGAGCTACTGCACGCAGCACAGAGGAAGGGAAAAGAGGGGCGGAATGCAAGGAGGCACAAAGCTGTGTTTGCAGGGCACAGCTGTGCAGCTCAGCAACAGGCATGCTGCTGTGTGTCTCAAGGGGACAGGAAACGCACCGCAGACACCGGCCACGCAGGACGTTCCAGGGCCGCACTGCACCCCGCACTTGCCGCAGTTGTTGCTGTCGCTCTGCAGGTCCACGCAGCTGGAGCCGCAGACCGTGTCGGAGCATTCTGCAGCAGCAGCCGCAGATAGAGGTCAGGTGCCATGTCAGGTACGTGATCACAGCGCCAAATGGCCTTGTTCGTGCCTGCGGTGCTTGGCCTAAAGATTTCACGCAGCAGCAGTGCTTGGCTTGAAGCCATCCAAGAACAGCAAGCCACATGCCATCCTTGAGGTAGAGGCAGAGCGTGTGACAAAGAGGGGAGCGCGCACCGCATGCTCCAGCAGTGCACGTCTCCCTGGGCAGGCACTGCACGCCGCAGCCTCCGCAGTTGGCTGTGTCAGTGACAGAGATGTCGAGGCAGGCGCCGTTGCCACAGGTGCCTGCGCTGCAAGCTGGCAGCCGAAAGAGCGCAGGCATCAGCTTCGCGCTGCAGGCTCCCACTTCAGAGAGCATCGTTAGTGCTGCAGCAGGTCACTGGCAGCAGCAGGTCACTGCATGGTGGCGGTTCTGGAAGGCAGGGCCCGCCCACTTTCACGCCGGCAGTTGCGCACCGCATGTGCCGTTGGAGCACTTCTGCAAGCTGCTGCACGTGGCCCCGCAGCCGCCGCAGTTGCTTGGATCGGTTGAGGTGTCGACGCACGTCCCGCCGCAATAAGCGCCGCTGCAAGCTGCGGCCAAAGCAGGATGCACAACTATGAGGCAGTTTTGCCAATGCTCTGCATGCCGCGCTGAAAGTCCGAGCCTTGCAGCCAGGAAACCCTCTGAGGACAACCCATGTGTCCCGGAATCTTGCGCCAGGCTAACCGGCGCTGCTGAGCCCCCAGTGGCTGCTGGTGGAACCTCGATACAAGGATACAGAAGAGCCGTCCGCTGGCGTTATGCTTCCAGTACATTGTGATCAGGCCGCTGGATTCAGGCTTTAACAGCAAATCACAAGACATGCTTGTGGCAAGTGAATGTCCTGATGACACTCCCCGTCACCAGGAGGAACGCACGTGGCGGCGGCGGCGGCGGGCTGGGTGGCGGTGGACTGGGAGGTGGCGCTGCAGATATAGACGGCCGAGGGTCAGAAACCGTTCAAGCTCAATGCCTTGGAGCCTCTGAAGCCACAATGCGCCGCACATGCAGGGCTGCCTCTGCTGCCATGCAGCTGCGGTGGTGGCTGCCACGGCTAGCCATGGCCTCAGCAGCAGCAGCCAGCATCGAATTATTTTGCCCTACCAGCTTCTAACAAAGCTGGCTGTTGGCTGCCGGCAGTGAGGAGGCTCACGGCTGGGCAGCGGGCTCGGTGGCGGGCTCGGTGGCGGGCTGGGCGGCGGGCTGGACGAAAACGCTGCAGCAGGCAAGCCCCGGTCAGGCGCTGAGCATGCTGCAGGCTGAGGATCTCCTGCCTCCTGGGTTGCAGCCAGATCGCATCCCGGGCGCTGCAAGAAGCCTTCCTGGAACTCAATGCCGCCTCTACAGCAGTCACTCGTCATGCTGCTTGCTGCGTGGAACGCTTTCAGACACATCTGCGGGTTCAAAAAGGGCATGGAGCTTACGGCTTGGTGGAGGCGGATTGGGAGGGGGTGGGCTCGGCTGCGTGGCCGGCGGCAGGCTGGCCACTGCAGGGGCGGCTGGACGGGGTCAACCGCCTGGCAAACTCGTTCTTGGGGCAAGAGGCACAAGATGGGAGGTAGCGGCGCAGCAGTGCGAGGGCAAGAGCAGGCGCAGCATGCAGCAGCAGGCTCTGCATCGCAGGAGAAATGCCAAGCCTGCAAGCTGCGCACTGCTGGCTGCCTGCTCGAAGGATGGGCAGCTCACCTGGCTGCGGCGGGCTCGCCACAGGCGGTGGGCTGAGCAGCAACGGCGGCGGACTCGGCAGCACCGATGGGGGGCTGGGAGCAGCAGGCGGCGGGCTGCTGACGGCTGGCGGCGGAGGGCTGCCGGCTCCAGCGGTCGTGCACTGCGGTGGCATTCCAAGATCGGATTGCCAATGGTTGGGCGAGCTCCCAGTGCGTGCGGAACGGGCAGTCGCCCGGCTCCTAAAGGACTCACTCGGTACACCGGCCCGCCGTCCTGGATGCTGAACTCGCCGGGCTGCGCGGTGCCCAGCACGCAGGCGCCGCGCGGGTTGCAGCTCACGTCGCTGCTGGCCGCGTTGAAGTCGAAGCAGGCGTAGCTGCCGTCGCCGGCCGGGGGGCTGCAGTAGCAGGGCGCATAATAGGGCTGCGGGGGCACGGGGCTGTCTGCAGCATGTTTGCTGCCGCGTCAGCAAGCCAGGCCAGGGCCATCTGCACCGGCACGTCATGCAGGGCGAGCAAATGTCCCGCCTGCGGGGATACCGGGGCTGCCGCTTCCTGTCGAGGGCGGTGGGGGCTGTGTGTCGCCGCCTCCGGCTGGTGGAGAGCCTGCGCAGGCACGGCGGCAGCAGGGTTAGCTGCAGGCCAGCTCTTGCGGAAGCAGAGGACGTCAGGCAAGGAAAGATGCCCACCACCAACGCAGCTGGCGGGCGCCAGCGGGTAGCAGACGGCCTGAGCACCGGCTGCTGCCGTGCTTGCGCACACGCTGCCGGGGCCGCAGCTGGGGTCGCAGGAGCTGGTGCACTTGCCGCCGGGAGACTGCACAACTCTCACTGTCTGCACGCCGGATAGACCTCAGCAGGCGCCACTTTCCCTTGCCGCGCATGATCGCTGCTGCAGCCGCGGCTGGGAGCAGGCGGTGGTGGTGAGCAGAACCTGGCCCTCAATCGTGAGGCCGCATGTCACGCCGCCGACGCCGTCGCAATACTCTGGAGTGGCCGGGACGCTGCTGCAGGCCACTGCACCTGCATGGTGCGCAGGCGACCGGCGTTGCCATGTGCCCAGCACCATCGCCGCTCGGACGTTCATGGTACGTACAGGTGAAGCAAGCGGCAGGTGAAGCTCGAGGCGCACCGCCGGGCAGAGGGCATCCAGCAGGCGGTGGCGGGCTGCTTCGCGTTGACTCTGCTGGCGGTGGAGACGAAGAAGCCACCAGAGTTCCCCCCGAGACGGGTGCCGCTGGTGGCGGTGGGCTGCTGGACCTCTGGGGGGCTGGGGGTGTGAGGGTGGCCGCCGGCGGCTGCTGGCCTGCAGGGTCTGTGGGCGATGGAGGAGGCGGGCTCGTTGTACTGGTGTCCTGTGGGGGGCTCGACTGAAAAGGAGGCGATGGTGGCGCCGTGTCCAGGAGCGCACGAGCTGGATGCGGCACGAGATCAGTGTGCATTCCGTGGCGCAGCCACACACAGCTAGAGGGCTAGGCAATCAGCGGGGATGTATGGCCTACTTTGGCTCACCGCACCACCCACCAGGCAGGCCAGAGCGAAGAAGGCGGCCAGAGCGCCACGCGATGCGCCGCGAATTGGCGCCATCTCACCGTTCCTACGGGAGCATCGGCGGAACCCGTCTGCATAACATTCTGTGAGACCTTGAAGAACTTCATTCAGTAGACATGCACGGCTCAGACCCGACAGCGCCCGCAACTCACGCGCCAGCTTCATACGAAGATTGCACATTGCCGCGCCGCCAGGCAGGCGGGGCTTTCGGAATCGATGCCCGCAGGTAAAAGTTCACCAGTTTAGCTGTTTTGCAAGCGAACAGCATGCACTCTGAACCAGGAACGTCCCTGGCGCCGAAGGAAGGTCGAACCTTGCGGGCAGGATTGCGCCGGAAAGTGCCCGCTGCGCCGACCAAATTACTTCTGCGGCAGCCTGGGCGTGCTGCCGACCGCTGGCCGACGCATAGAAAGGGCTGTGGGCGCTGTGGGCGCTGATCAAGGGGCGATCGAGCGGCGGCAGTTACACAAAAACCTCTTTTCCAATCGATGCCGGCCGTTGCATCCACGCCCCTTCCCCTAGAGCAACTGCAGGAATATTATCCCCTGTGATGCGTATGCTGGCGACCTTTCAGCGTTTCAAAGCCAGCGGCACGCCAAGACAAGTTGAGAGAGAAGCACTACTAAGAGAGACACGCCTGACGGCCTGCCTCTCGGCCAGCAAGCGAATGTCTTGTCCCAGTGACTGGGGGGTAGATCGAAAGTACCAGTCACACGCCGCTGTCTGGTGGCTCAATCTAGCTCAAAAGCACGGTGAGCACATTGCGGCCGTCCTGCTGTGTGCCATCGAGCCCAGCTTTTTGGGCGGGCGTTGGCGTGGGCCAGGAACCCCCACTGCTTGGCTAGCTGTGGCCAAAATGCTGCGTTGAGTCAAGTCTTTAAGAATCTAGCTGGTGCTCAGTTAGCCATCTCGCCTTTGCATGGTGAATGGTACTACGATGCTTTGACGACTCGAGGACAACATGCTCACAGCAGCTAGCTGCTCAGCGCTGCACACTGCGAAGCATGCCGTGGCTGTTTGCCAACCGCAGGTGCAAAACAGATCACCACTGCTTTACACTGCACGGAACCCTGCAGGGAATGGAGCCGGCAGCCTGCCGTGCAACCGACCCATTGCGGCGGCAGTGCCGTAGCTGAACGCACGCTCATCCATCACCCCGGCGGCAGGGACGTGGCAAGCACAGCAGTGCAGAGACTGCTGTGGACTTCTGCAAGATTTAAAGCGACTCGGCATCAGGTCAGCAGCCAACTGTTCCCTCAAGCACCCATGCCTGCCGCACGCACTTCGTCTGACAGCCTCAAGGGACCCCGTCACTTGCAGCGGCCGCATGTGCTGAAGCAGGTCGGCTGCTAGCTTGTGGCTCACATTTTGGCCGTGGCTCCACCTGCCCAGCGAATCCTTCTGGTGGCTTGAAAACCCAAAAGCCAGGCTTGCCGAGGCTAGCTCGGGCAGCAACGGGTCTGGCTTTCCTCCATGCCAAGTTGTTGAGCCATTCCCGCAAGAATGCTTGCCAATTTGCCAAAGCAGTGCCTGGTACAAATGCAGTGTCTTGTGTGGACCGATGGCAGCACTTGCTTAGCATCACCCAAGCACGGCCACATCAACGTACGCCGCCTGGTCTCAAGCCAGCACTGCCACTTCCTAGTAGGTCATGCATCTCACAGTGGCGGCCCTGCAATAAGCCCGACTGGCTGTGGCTTGTTGAAATTCAGCGGGGCCCAGGGCAAGCATAGCACAGCGAAGCGGCAGCTGTGCAAGCTTGCCTCCACGCTGCGGCATCCTTACACGTCCTTGCTGCCGGAGGCTGCCGATCTGGCCATGCAGACCATGTCCTCCAACGAGAGGGCCCGAGCCACTGCTGGCTCAGGACACCAGCTGCGTGGGGGTTCTGCCGTCGCACATCCTCCTTGTCGATACGCTTCGTTCAAAGGGCACCCTGCGGCGCGCCCAAGTGAGGGTGCTGGGCGAGTGAGAGAGCTGTGTGCTGCATATAGGTGTCTGTTTGAGCGAACAAGGTCCCTCTCCTGCCTGGCCTGCGTCCTTTTGGACAGTTGGACGTGACGAGCAGGCTGATCGCACGCCAATTAGCCACGCAGGAGCCACATCCTCTCATTTCTCGGCTGACTCAGGTCCTGCGAACCACATGTCTGCTGTGGGGAGCCAGGGATCCCGGGATCTCCCCGCGGGAAGCCCAGATATCAGTCGCAAAGCATCAACGGCCGCCTCAGGTGGCTTCTATCTACTCATTGGCAGCGACAAAACGCCATCACAGGCCGTTTTGCCCGGCCAGTCTCAAAATGCCAGGCAACAGGTGGCGACAGCAGGAGCCCCGCCCAGAAAGACTCAGAACGGCGATCGGGGAGCTTTGCGCTGCAATTCCTAAATCAGCTTGAAGACGCTGTGACCAGAGCGACCCCAGAGCGAGGAGCCAGCGAGTAGCCGACAAGGTGCGGTACAAGCCCAAGCCTCGAAAAGTCGGCACTCACACTTTTTTGCTGGGATATTCAGACACTACTGAGGCAGTGACATAGTCCATTGATTCGAACTTGCTCGTATTGGATCGAAATACGGTGCGTTGCCAGCTGCTCCCACACATGACAACCGCATCCTCGCGTCCATTGCCCCAAAAACGACCACTGCAAAATTGCGCTCACAATTACCGTTCACTGAAAGCTCTGAATATAAGCGCATTTGAGTTGGTTAACGCTTTTTAACGTCACTCTGAGGTGCTCCTGCCAAGAAGACCGTTGCTCATGCTGACATTGCGTCCCAGCTCACTTTTGACATCCGGCCAGAACGGATTTAAATCCCTGCATTGGGCCATATTACCATTTTTCTGGCTCAATGCTCGATGGCAACCAACCTGCCCACAATTTAGACCTGTCTCACTCGCTCACAGCGGGTGGCAGGGAGTCCGACACCGAGCAGCGCAGCAGTCTCAGCCGGCTCAGACCAACCGGTGCGTTGCAGATGGTGATGACGCGGGCGACGGCCAAACACCTTGGCGGCGCCGTCGACGGCCTGCTGGGCCTTGGCGGGCAGCTTTCTGCCGCCGAGCTGCTGCTCTGTGCTGCCAGGGCGGCGGAGCTTGCCCCGGCCGCCACTGTGCCTCTGGAGGCCGAGGGTTCGGGGACGGAAGACGAGCGCCTGGGAAAGCGCAAACCCCGGGCACCTGCCTGGACAAGGTCGGGCGAGTGGCTGCTCGGTGACAGCACAGGTGGGTGGCGCCTCATCAGGACTGCCACGCACTGCTACCGGTCGACTGCATGCTGCAGCACTGTGCACGGCTGTGGCCGAGCTGACACGCTCCAACGTATGGCTCCAGCCGCCCTACCTTCGGCGCCGCGCCCGCGCCTGCGCTCTGCCGCCGTGAAGCGACGCCATGGCAAGCACTCTGCTGCCTGCCACACGATCCGTGAACCCCTGGCACGGGTGACTTGAGACCGCCCGTTTACTGCAGGGGGAGGCGAGGCAGCGGCGGAGGTCGAGCAGCCAGCGGCAAAGCGCGCCAGGCAACCGCCTGCGGCTGCTGCCATGGGCGCGTCCTGCACCGACAGTCATGCTTGCTCCTGGCCAGCAGCGCTCCTGGCAAACATCGGCTCTCAAACGGTGTTCTTGCCTGATACTGCAGGTAACCGGCGCCAGCAGGCCGCGCCGGCGGCTGCACCTGCGCCTGCCACCACTGCCGTGCAGGGAGGGCCGCCCGCGCCGCACAGGTGCGCCTCTTCCCTCCATCCATTGCAGTTGCATGGGCCCTGCATCGCAGGCGAGTATGCTTACGTATGCACTCTTGCGGCGCAGCGCCTCGGGTGTGCCGATGCCGGCGCCGCCGCCGGTCGCCGAGCCGCCGAGCCGGAAGCGCGGGCGGGCCGCAGATGGCGGGGCTGCCGGGCAGATGGACCCGGCTGCGGCAGCCGAGCCCCCTGCCAAGAGGCTGACTCGCGGTCCGCAGCCCACCTCCCCCAGTGCCTGGGTGTCAAGCATGCTGCGTCTTAGACTCAAACTTTGAGTCTAAATGCCCAGCCACCTCTGGCCGCAGGCCGGGTGGTGCAAGTCACCGTGGCCGCTGGCAGCCCCGGCCGGCAGTGAGGTGCCGGCTCGCTGGCACATGGGCCACCTCTCTTCCAGAACTGTTTCACCCCCTGAGAGCCTTTGGAGAGGCGAGGAGGTGAGCATGCGCAGTCCCTCTTGAAGCAAACATCCTGCCCTCATGTCAGATAAAATCCCCCCCCCCCCCCCCCGGGGTGTTCCCCATGAGCGGCCCACTCACCCGCCGACCACCTCCAATTCCTCCCGTTTGGTCAAGAACCCGTTTCCTTGCCATGCCGGGGGTTGCTTTTCTCCCTGCTCA
>BHFV01000218.1:0-28891 GCA_003568905.1 Trebouxiophyceae sp. KSI-1
GCATGGACAGACGATGGCATGGAGAAATGGTGACATGCCATGTGACATAACGCAAACATTGCACCACGTTATATAACAAGCCATATGCCCCTGCATTTGACATTACAGAAGATGGGCAAAAGGACAGGGGGGGAAAAGAGAGGGTCAAGAGATGGAAATGGAGAAAAGTGGGCTGGAAATCCGAAACGGGTGCGTGGGGCCGGCTGCAGATGTTCACTCAGAAGCCCCCAGACAAAAACCCTAAAAGGGCATTTTCAGCTTGGAAGCGCACTCCATGAGCGTTCGAATGCGTTTTGCAGGCAACCTTGTCCAAAACCCCTAACGGGCCGGAAAAGTTTACCAGGTGAGCGCACCCGGCNNNGCATGCACAGCTGGAGGTCCTTCTTCAGAAAACCAAGTGACTGGAGGGCCCTGAAAACCGCACCAGGTGAGCGTGAACAGCCGCAGGTCCTCTAGAAAACCCTAAAATCCTAACCCTAACCCTAACCCTAACCCTGACCCTAATAGGGCCATGAGATCCGCACCAGGTAAGCGCGCCCGGCTTCAGGTGCTTGCGCAGTTCGTCCAGCCACTGCAGCCGCAGGCTGTTGGGAACCACCACCAGAGTCGTCTTGAGGCTCAACCGCGGCTTGCCGCCGCTCTGCCAGCGCACGCCTGCCGGCGGCGCGCAGCGCGAAGCTCTCAAGCCCTAAATGTACCCTATAGGGTCCCAAAATCAAACCCCACTAAAAACCCTGTAGAGACCCTGATTGGCTCGCTGTCGCTCTGCTAGCGCACGCCTGCCACAGGCTCTTAGCAAAAAGCTCTCAGGCCCTCAGCGTACCCTATAGGGTCTCAAGAACCACAGCCCACTAAATTCTTTGTTAAGGCCCTGATTGGGTCGCGGCCACTCTGCCAGTGCACAGCCATCTCGACCAGACTCGGACCCTGGCTTCGGTCTCTAGGGTTTTGCTTGTGGAGCTCGAGTTTGATACCCTAGATTAACCCTACTCGGCTTGCCAGCGAGGCACGACAGCAGTTTTTCCCGAGGGAGAGGGACAGCTGCAAGGCAGGCGCAAGCCTTGCATGGGGTAAAGCAGCCGGAAGGGAAATCGCGGCACCACTGTGTTAATTTTCACCAAATACTCCGATTTAAGCTGATTGAAATCCCCCTTCACATGCTCGACTCTGTGATTTTCTGGCGTGTCGAATCTATGTCAATGACAGCCTGGCGGAAGGAAAACCCTACCCTTGGCCTCCGCGTACGACTGCACCGCCCAGTCGGCAGGTGCTGGGTGGCGCAGCGCCAGCATGATGACCTGTAGGGTTTTGCCAAGGCCCATGGCATCTGCCAGGAAGCCGCCGCACGTGCCGCCTGGCAAAACGGCGGAACCGGGATACGTCAGTAAGCCATATTGGCTAAATAGGCAGTTGTTTCGTATGGCAGCCGCCAGCTATGGCAGGGCAAGGGTTATGAAAATGGGGTAGATAAGGGTTATAGAAGTGACAGATTCGCCGCGCTGCAAAGAAGCTGGGCGTGACATGATCATAAGGCGGCAGCCGGTAGGTTTTTCCAGCTTGAAACTTTGCCAAAATCTTTCAATGTTTCCGCATGTCGTCTTCTTGAAACTCACGGTCCTTTATCGGTTTCAAAATTATCGATATTTTCCCGGTAGAAAGGAACACACCCGCCGGCGCTGCGAAGAAGCTGGGCGTGATGTGGTAAGGCGGCAGCCGGTGGCAGTAGAGCAGCTGCCCGTCCTGGGAGCGCAGCTGCAGCCAAGCAGGGTGCAGTCGCAGGCAGCCGCGCTGCAGCGGGTCCCCGCTGAGCTCCCGCTCCAGCATCCAGGCCAGGCCCTGCAGCCGGCATAACTCCCATGCGTCAGTTACAGCACGAGTTACAGCTCTGCGGCGCGCACGCCAGTCCCACACAGCGGCGGCTGGCGCAGCTGAATGCAGGCTGTCTGAACAGGAGGCACTCTGAACTGACACCTAAAGCATACGGCCTGAAATCCGAAGAGCTGGCCTTAACACTGATTTCGGCCTGAAGGCAGCAGCCCCTCTGCTCGCAGCTGCCAAGCAGCCCCGTGGCGGTCAACGGAAGCTGGGGCGTGCCGTTGGGGTGAAATTAAGAAAAAATATAAGGAAAAATTTGACAAAACGTTTAAAAAAATAAAACAAGAAATGGCCCAAGTCCGAGGTGTGCTGCCCGCGCTTCAGGGTAAAGAAGGAAAGAGGCAGCAGATAAACCCTAATCATAAGCCAGCCCTTGACGGCAGCCAGCAGCTGCCGGGAAATCAGGCAGCTTGCCTGCTGGGCTAGGGTTTTGGAAAACCCTGAATCCGGCTTTGCTGCCGTCAGCAGCAGCAGCGGCTGGTCTTCGGCTGGAGTGTCGGGCAGCGGCATGCCCCATAAAACCCTAGTTTTAGGTCATTCATGCGCGCCAAGAGAGGGGGCAAGGCGGCGGGCGCGCCTGCAGCTGCCAGCCCTTGGCGGCTGTGAGCAGCTGGGGAGGCTGGTCTGCTGCAGGGAACTCTGGCAGCGGCATGGCCCTCAAAAACCCCTAGTTCTAGGGTATTTTTACGCGCCAAGAGAGGGTTGCAGGCACACCTGCAGCTGCCAGCCCTTGGCGGCTGTGAGCAGCTGGGGAGGCTGGTCTGCTGCCGGGAAGTCTGGCGGCAGCGCCCCCGCCCGCATGATGCGACCCACATCGGAGTCGGCACTTAGCCGCGCGGTGCGCTCGGGCGCCTGCGGGCAAGACGTTGCTGCCCTTTATCTGATTTTAGCCTTTTTGAACCAAATGAATTTATGAACCAAATGAATTTATCAATGAATTTATCAAGTACGAATGAAACTGAATCTATTCCGATGTAATTACAAATAAAATTCGGGTGTAAAAAAATCAGCAAATATTGAATCAGAATGAGAAAGAATGGTGTTTCGATTGCCGTCACGTCCTATTCCTCTTGTCTGATTGGTGACAGTAGCCACATCATCTCATCACCTCATCTCAAAACGTTAAGGTAACGTCAAGACTCGCCCGGTGCTGCAGTGCTCAGCCTGGCTGCACCTTGTGACACCCTGGCAAGCTTTAACGACCCTCACTGGGAGTCTCAGACCCTATATGTTATGGAAAAACCCTAGCCGTGAGTTTCGGACCCTAGACGGAATGAGAGCAGGGGGGCACGACCCCCTCTGCCTTGCTCTGTGCCCTTTGTTTCTAAGCCCTGAACAAACCCTACGGCATCCCACGGCAACCCTAAGCCCTAAGGGGGACAATACCTCATCAGGAAAGGCGGGGTCGATGAGGCTCTGAGCGCCGCCGTCGCCGCCGGCCGCCGCAGCCGCCTCAGCCAGCGCGGTCCTAGTCATCCTCCTCGAGGGTGCCGCCGCTGCCGGCCCGGACTCCTGCAGTCACCAACCGCGCATGGTGAGGCGGGCGTCAAGGGTTTTTTGGCGTTAGATTTGCAGGGTTTATGTCGCAGCGCAGGCAGCTGGTGTTGACACGTCATCGTGCTTTGAAAGCACCATCTCTGAGCCAAATGATGTCAGCAAGTACATGGGGTAGTTGTGTTGAATTCAGAGGAATGGTATCGATATCTGACATCGACACGGAAACTGAAGTTTCTGATTCCAGACTCCAGGAGACAAAGGTCTGTGTCTGCCGCCGAGCTGAGCTGCCTGCAGCCGCCCCCGGCCCCTGGAACAAAAGGCAGCAGCTGCCGCTGCTTCCGAGAAACTGGAGACTGCAGGGCTGCCCCTGCTGCTGCCAGGGAAATCAATGGAGCAGTCACAAGTATTTTGACTTCGTTTCGTCTGAAAAACGGAAACATGGAAATGAAATCTGGTTGTGGACAGATGCAGAGGCGCGCCTGCGCCTCAACAGTCGCAGAGCGTCTCCGCTTCTGCTGCGGCTGCTGCTGCTCCTCTTCAGGCTCCCTTTCCGGCTCAGCTGCTGCAGCTGCTGCTGCCGTCTTCTCTGTAGGCGCGGAAGCAGCCCCCTCCGCCAGCAGGCGGGCGGTGGGCCGCCGCTTCCGCTTGCCGCGGCCGCCGGCCTCCTCCGGGTCTGGTGCCAGCTTCTCGGCAGGAGGAGGCTCCTTTGCAGGTGGGAGTGCCCTCTCAGCCGCACCGCCGCCTGCAGCAGGCGCATCGCTTTTCTCTCAGAAGGATTTAGGGTTTAGGGTTGATCGCAGACGGGTGCTGGGCTGATTGCTCGTCTGCAGCTGTATGAGGAACGAACTCAAACCTTCATTTTTCAGGCTTGCCGCTGCATGAGTCAACGCATTAGTCATGCTGCTGCTGCATGAGTCAACGCAGCAGTCATGCCTGCCGCTGCACGAGTCAGTATCCTAGTCATGCCTGGTGCTGCATTAGTCTACTTCTTAGTCATGCATGTCACTACATGAGTCATTGCATTACTCATGCCTCTGCTGTTTGGTCACCGGACGCACCAATCGGCTGGCCGTGGGGCGCACCCGGCCCATCTGCCGGAGCAGCTGCATTGGCCGGCTCTGACAGGAAAGCCCCCGCCTGCGCCGCCTCCGCCGCCCCTGCTGCCCCCTCTGGCGCTGCTGCAGCCGCAGCTGAGTCAGCCTCCGCCTCTGCTGAGTCAGCTTCTCCCGGCCCATCAGCAGCCGCCGGCTCCTGGGCAGCCTCGGCCGCAGGAGCATCCTTGGACTGCTCCGGCGCCTGCACACGGCGACCTAGAGTAAACCCTAAAATATCAGTCAGACAACCTCGTTCAGTAAGAGAAGCTCGTAAACCCTAACGGCACTTGTGGGACACCCAATGAGGGGATTCAAAATCTGCTCGCCGCCCTATCCTGGCGCTGGCATGCGGGGGCTGCAAGGGCAGTTACGTGCGGCAGGAGTCACGCACGTAACCTTGCCATGGGGCTTGCCATGCTAGCTGGACGCTGGAATGCAGCAGCAGCAGCAGGCGCATTCATCCGCAGCAGGAACTACAGAATCGCTTGCCACACGCTGTCCAGATGTCAGATTGCAGCAGCTGCAGGCGCAGTTACGCGTGGCAGGAGTTACGGAGGTAACTCGCCGCAGGGCCGGACGCCAGGGCCTCCAGCTCGGCCAGGTCGGGGTCCTGGAGGTTGAGCAGCCCGTCGCAGTCAGGCCCCAACGACAGGCCGCTGCCGTGCGCCAGCAGGTGGTGGATGACTAATCGGAGCGCCTCCGCCGCCTGCGCAGTCCAGGCTGGCGGCGCCGGCGAGCCCGCGAGCCCATAGCTGCATTAGTAAATTTTGAGTCAGATTTTCCCACATATTTTCAAAGTTTTTCCAAAGCGTTTCATATCTTGGTTTCAACAAACGAAATTTGAACATCATCGAGATGCTTTCCGGGTCTCAAGTTTGAAGTAACAGCCGCCTCGGTAGGCAAATTCTCTTATTGGTCATTCCCCCGGGACGCCACCGCACAAGGGGCATTAAAGCGAGCTCCGCAGCGTTGATAGCCGCCTCGCTGTCAGAATCTTTCATCTTGTGAACATTCAGATGCGCCGCCGCTTTCAAATTCGAATTCGAATTCGAAATTGACTCAGGCGACAGGAACCGGAGCGGGGGCGCGCCTGCAGCGGCCGTTGCTCTCGTACTGCAGTCCCGCCCGCTTGAGCGGACCCTCTAGGGTTACCACCTTCTTAGTCAGCTGCACGCCCAGCTCCAGGCGCGCTCCCTCGGGAGCGAGCTCCAGCCTGGACTTTAGTCGTGCCCAGCCGTGGCCTCTCAGCAGCGACAGCGCCCCACACAGCTCTGCCAGAGGGCTGCCCTCGCCTCCGAGGCTGCAGAGCCGCGGCAGCGGCGCGCCGGCGCCGGAACCCTTCGCAGGGCTTGGACCCTTGGAGGGTTTGGCGTCGGGCTCCGGGGCGCACACTTCCATCTGCGCGCCGCTGCGTTGCGCCAGGAGAAAAGCATTCAGATTCCTTTTAAAAACCATTCATCGAATTTTGCCGTATTTTGTAGCCAATTTGCCACAAAGTTTGAAAGTTTTGCCATATTTTGGAGTTTTGCCAACCTCACTCGTAGCACCCTGTAACAGGGTGCCGGCCGGGAACCGTTCGGAGTTTCTGAGCCTTCCCTGACCGTGCGTTTTCCCCCAGATCTGCAAAATCCTAGGCCTGAACCCTGGAGACCCTAAGAGGGCGCACAGGTGAACGTAGCGCAGGTTTTCGTGGTTGGGCCACTTGAGTGGCCGCTCGGCCCCGCCGCCGACCCTGTAGCAAAACTCCAGGCGGTGCCTGCAGCCGCTCCTAAGGCCGGGCGGCAGCGGCCCCATGGCCTGCGCGAGGGCAGAGTCTCGTCGTCGTCAGTTACGGGTTTAGGGTTTCGGAAACCCTAGGGGGTCAGTGGCGATTGCTGCCTGCCACGAGAACCGAATTAGCTGCCACTGCTCCCCGCCTATGAGCAGAAAGCACATAATTGGGAGGGGGGGGGGGGCTTTCAACTCATTACTGATAGCAGCTGCCACAAGCTCACACAAATCGATTTTTGATTTGTCGATAAATTGATTCAATTCAAAAGATGATGCAGGGCAACGATGCAGCTGGCAGCGTGTGGACGCTGAGCGTGCGGTTATACCCGCATTATTATCATTACGAGCGTATGTAGGGCAAGGCGCAACCCTAAATTCAGATTCGAAAAGCTCAGTGGAAGGGGGGCGCGCCTGGCCGAGGTCGAACTGAAAGGTTCCCAGCAGCAGTGGCCAGCGCAGCGCCTGGAGGGCGACTAAATCCTCCGACGGGAATTCCACGTCGCGAGCAAACAGCTGCCCCTGCTGCGTCCGCCAATCGGCCAGCGGCAGCGGCCGTCGCAGCTGCGCCTGCTGACCCTGCGCAGGTGCCTGCAGCGCAGGTTTAGGGTTTAGGGTTGCAGCTCTGAATTCGCAGGAGCAGATGCAGCTGGTTAATCCCACCCAGGCTCGTTTTGCCACCCATTTTAGGAAGATCAAAGCTCTAGAGAAATTCTGTTTTTTTAATTCTCTCCTCATGTAAGGTCGTCTCTGCCGGCCTGAGCTCCTGACGAGGCGTCCAGGAGGTTCAGGTTCAGGCGGTGTGCAAGGCGTTTAGGGTTTTAGAGGTTAGAAGATTTAGGGTTTTAGGTTTTAGGGTTCAAGGCGATGTGCAAGGCGTGGCTGCCGGCCAAACCGGCGGCCGGCAGCCACGCATGTTTGCTGTTCGGCGGGCTGCCAAAGGTTCGCTTGGGAGCCTTCCAGGGTTCTGTGTAGGGTTTAAGGCTTGAGAGCTATGCCTGCGAGGCGCGCAGCAGCCCCGCGTTGAGGATCGGCCGCTGCGCCGCCGAAAGGCCCGCGTCCGCAGGGCCTCCAGTCAGCAGCCAGCCGGCCGAGTCGAGGCCTGCAGTCGCGGCGACAGGCTGGCGTCCGATGCGGTTTGTTAGGGTCAGGATTAGGGTTTTTAAGGACAATTCTGCCCGCTTCTGCTGGCGAAAGCGTGTGGCAGCTGTCAGCCGCGCCGCAGCCTGCCGGCGTATGCAAACCCTACACCATACCCTACACCCTAGCATACCTCAAGCGCCGTCAGGGGACTCAATTCCGCGGCCCTGCTCTGCAGTGCTGCTGCGTTCAGGCTGGACGCCGCCCTTCTGGAGGAGAAAACCTACGCCATTTCGATCCGGCAGCAATGCGGGAAATTTAGGAGGGAAATTGGGGTGCAGATGCACAGCACTCCTGGAACGGCCAGAAAAGCCACCTGGCGCCGCCGTCGGCTGCTGCCGGCCCTCCTCTGCGGCCGCCCGCCGCCTGCCAGCCGGCCCTGCCGTTGATGGCTCCGCCTCGTCGTCGGTGGACTCGACGTTCATCACCATGTCCTGCGTTACTAACGCATGACTAAGCCAGGCTGTCAGGGAGATTCAAATTCAGATCCGATGTTCAAATTTCGCTCTCGTGGCTGCCCTTTTCCGCCGCCCTTCCCTGGACTGCCTTCACGAATTCGGAGGACCGCGACCACCTTTGAGGAATACACGTTTTAAAAAGGGTGGGGTTTAGTAAAAGAGAACGAGAAAACGTGCAGAGAAGGGTTATCACTGGTTGGGCCGGTGAAGCTGAGGCAGACGGGAGCAGGAGCTCCCCACAGTGACAGCGGGCAGCCCTGCTGAAAGCGTTTTTTCTTTCAAGCGACGTTTAAAGCCGCTGTCTTTTATCGGAAGCAGGAACTTCTCACAGTGACAGCAGGCAACCCCGTAGAAAGCGGGTTTTTCTTTTTAAAGCTATTTTCAAAGCCACTTTTCTGAGTGGCAGCAAAGCGCAGGCAGCCCCGAGCGCGATCAGCCAGCCTCTTCTAGCCTCTTTAGAGCCACTTTGCAGCAACACACCCAGCAGTCCAAACGTCTTGCGCAGCACTTTTCCAAAAGCTGCGGCGCTCCGAAACCATGCCGCAACGCCGGCACAAGTGGATGACAGCCTTATGCCTGTTTACCCTGAACGCCTGTTTTTTACACCCTAAGCATGGTCGCTGCCGAGCCGCGGGGCTCCGAAACCGTGCCGCAACGCCAGAACGCGTGGATTGCAGCCATCTGCCTGTTTACCCTGAACCCTGAACGCCTGTTTTTTCGATTTGAAACCCTGAGCCTGGTTGCCGCCGAACCGCGGCACTCCGAAACCATGCCGCAACGCCGGCACGCGTGGATTGCAGCCCTAAAACCCTAAACCCTAAACCCTGAACGCGCAAGTTCGACTCGAAGCCTTGAGAAGGCTAGCTGCTGCCGAGCTGCCGAGCTGCGAGCTACGAGCTGCGAGCTACGAGCTTTTTTTTAAAATAACTTTTTTTATCAATAATGAAATACTCTGTCGCTTCTATAAAAAAGGTCTACTTCCATATATCACAGGTTCGAATCCAGCTTTACAACAATACGGTTCAAAAAAAATAACCCGGGAGAGGCGCGCGCCTGCATGCGGGCGACAGCCTGGAAATAGTGCTGCGCCGCTTGGGCGGTTCGGCGCGCCCGCCGCCGCTGCCGGCGCTCCCCGCCGCCATCTCCAAAGCCGCCCGCCGCTGCAGACAGAAAACGAAATAACCTTATTATATCATTTATCTTATCTTTCCGCCGTCTCCAAAGCCGCCCGCCGCTGCAGACAGAAAACAATGTAACCTTATTATTCCTACTTGTCTTGTCTCATCTTCTATCTTATCTTATCCACTATCATTATCTATCCGCTGTCTCCAAGACCGCCCGCCGCTGCAGACAGCAAACAACAGAACCTTCTGGGTTTTTCTTTCCTTCCTTTCCTGACTGTTTGCCCAATTCTCAGTATCTTAAACCTTATTTTCACGCTTGCCTTTGCCTCTGTTTGTGTTTTGCCAGAGTTTTGCCAGAGTAAAACCACACCCCTGGCCGCCTCATACTCCTCCAGCATCTCGGCGCTCGGCTCCCACACGTCCTCCTCCCGGCCGCGGCTGGGACCTGCCGCGGGCTGCAAACCCTGCAGGGGTTGGAAACCCTGCGAGGGTTGGAAAAGCTGCGAAGGCCCCGCCTCCTCTCCCTCCGAGCCGTCGCCGTCAGCCGAGTCAGGCGCCTCCTCTGCACAGCGGCGGGAATAGGGTTTAGGTAGGGTAATATCAGGTTTCATGCAGGGTTCATGCGCAAGCCAGTGACCGGAATTAGCCTCCCCACCCAGAGTCGAGACGCCTCTGGGACCCTAGACCCTAAAGCCCTAAAGGGCGCTTGCCTGCTGCTTCCGGAGCTCAAAAGATGTCATTGCTACTCTTAGGTTTTCACGGGGTTTCACGGGTTTTTTCCTGCAGATTCGCTCCAACCCAAACAGCGCCAATAGGAGGAGGCAACTGCTCTTCCGCCTCTCTGCGAATCTTTTATTTGGATTCCAAAAAGCCCGCAATTACGTTCTTGGTATACAAAAAAGGGACAGCTGCTGCAAGAAGGTGGCCACGGACAGCCTGCTGACAGCCTGGCAGCAGGAAAACAACAGGCTGGCGCGCACCGCTGCCCTCGTCGGTGACAGCCTCTGAGCCGGTCGAGGAGCCGTCGGTCGATGACTCAGAGGGAGCCTCGTCAGCGTCCGCGGGGCGCGGCTGCCGCCTGCCTCTGCTGCCGCCGCTCCTGGGTCGGCGCGGAACCACCGGCCCTGCCTCCCCTCCCTGCTGCTGCCGCTGCTGCTGCCGCTGCTGCTGCTGCTGCTGCTGCTGCTGCTGCTGCTGCTGCCGCCGCTGCCGTGCCGTTGGGCCTCTGGACCGGCTCTGCCGCTGCTGAGCCCGCGCCTGCGCCTGCGCCTGCTGGCTAGCGGCCGCCTCCATCCGAGCTAGCTCCTCCCCTATCGCCTCTCGAGCGCGCACCGCCGCCTGACGAGGACGCCGAGTCGGCGGCGGCTCCCTGCAAAATTCGAAGAATTAGGGTTTCAGGGCCCGTCATCTGAAGCGAGGCTGTTCGTGCGAGGGTTTCTAGATTTTCTTTCGAGGTTTTTTAACGTTTTCAAACGTAGGTTCGACGCTCTTGAGAAGACAAGTTCCTTGGTCAGTGCCATGCGGGGGTGCCGTTTTAGGGTTCAGGGTTGGGCCAGCAGTAATGGCAGCCATTCAAGCGGCCCGAAATCGGTGCATGCAGCCAGAGGGGAGGCTGGCGGTGGGGAGGCACCTCTCAGCAGGCGCCTCTGCCGGCTGCTCTGGCACTTGAGGCTCTGGCTGGCCGCCGCCGAAGTAGAGGTCGGCAGCGGCCTCCACTGAGCCACCGGCCGCCTGCAGCAGCTCCGCGAGCTGCGCATCTGTCGCACCATCCCCCACGACGGCACGCAGAGAACTCCTGGGGCTGGCCGGCGGCGTCGGTGCCGAGGGGCCCTCCCCGGCTTGGCGGGCAAAGTGGGACGCCACTGCCACCTCGATGCTGCCGCCGGCCGCCTGCAGCAGCTCCGCGGCTGCGAGCAGGATGTTCAGGCTGGATGTCAGCTGGATGTATCGCCCCAGCTGCGGCCACGTCTTGCCCTAGTGGCCAAATCGCGATCGCGCGTCAGGGCGCCTGCTGATAAGCATGCGAAGGCATGCAGATGCCCGCACGCGGCGCCAGGGCGTCCTGGGACGGGATGTACACATCACGAGTTGCGACCAGATTCAGGGCCGTCGGAGCGATGCCACTGGGCCAGTGCTGCTAATCACCTGTGTCTCGATCGACGGTGCCGCCCAGCACGCCGAGGAGCGCGTCGAGGTCGCCCTCTGCGGAGGCCCGATTCCCGGGATCCGCCATGCGCGCCCGTTCGCGCACGTGGCCGATCAGAATGATCACGCCATGCTGCGTCCGCCCGTTTTCCAGCGCCGAGACGCCTCCCAGCGCCGGCAAAGTGCCAAAGTGCCGTTGTATGTGCAGATGCTTGCTTAGGGTTTAACGAGCTCTCTCCAAGTCAGTTGGCCGGAGCGTCGCTAAGCACGGACGTCGGTGGCGTTGCTGTATCATATCAGCCAGATCAGTCGGCACTTTGGACAAAGTGCCGACTTTGATCCAGTCCTTTGCCGATCTTTGATCAGGGCCAATCCAGCTCAGAGCCTGCTCTGTGCAGCATTCCCTCCATTGCATTGCACTCGCTGCAGCCATGTGATCTGATCTGCATCAACTTGAAGCCTGCCCCCGCCACTCGAGATGGCAAGCATGCCCAACAAAGACCCCAAGAAGCAGCAGACGCTGGTGGTCATGCGGCACGGTCTTCGGCAAGACGAGATCGACGAGTCATGGCTCGAGACGGCGGAGCGGCATTGGGACCCGCCGCTGGCGCGAGAGGGGCTCGCCAAGGTGGGGCTATTTTGCTCCATGACCTGCGATTCATGGCTCAGGGACGGCCAGCGCGGTCCGCGATACGCCTCTGCGCCCGCAGGTGGAGGCCACGGCGGCCGAGCTTGCTCATCTCGGCATCCGGCGGGTGGTCTCCTCACCATTCCTGCGCTGCCTCCAGACGGCTGCCATCGCCTGCCAAGTGCTGCAACTGGCCAGAATAGAGATAGACTACTCACTCTGCGAGGTGTTGTCCCACTTCCAGTGGCACAGTGAAGCTCATCGCCACGGTTCAAACGGCATGCTGACGGCATGGCTGCCAGGTGTTGGGGCCTGTCTACTTTCGAGACGGCAGCGGCCCCCAGGCAGGGCAGTCGGTGGAGGCCTGGATGTGGGCCGGAAGAGATCCAGCTGCCGCCTGGAAGGCCGCCATTGACTCTGGTGCCCCCCTGCCCCGCTTTCATATCCCTTGCCTCATCGGCATGCCGCCCCCACATCCGACCCAGATGCGCGCTGCAGACGCCATCGCGGCCGTTTCAGCCGGCACAGCCTTCCCGAAGGTGCCAGAGACGCTGGCGGCGGCTCACCAGCGCTACACATATGCCATAGAGGCGCGGCCATCCCCTTCCTCACTGCTGGCCCTTGATGGCTGATCTGTGTCAATGAAAGCATCTGACTTGCCTTTTCCCTCTGCCAAAGAGACCAACCTGGCTGCCCTATCGGAGTGGCACTGACCTGCCTCTTCCCTTACACAACCCAAACTCACCTCGGGAACCACTGAAGGGGGGCCGCCTGCGCCCGCAGGCGGCTGCTGACAGGGCTGCAGGCGCCAACGTGCTACTCATCACTCACGGAGAGGCAACGCTTTGCTTCCGTGTTCGCAGGTTCCCCTTTTTGCTGAGCAAGCTGTGCAGATAGCTCTGAAGGCAGCAGCCGCTGCGGCCGCAGGCGGTCGGCAGGGCAGTCACCCGGCTGCTGCCGTGGGCGGCCGTGTATGCGGTGGAGCACTGCGGCTATGCGGTCGCTTGGAGGGCCTTTGATGAAGACGGCGAGCCAGGGCTGTGGGAAACCGCCGATAGCGCCGAAGGGCAGGCGCACGGCGTGCGCTGGCGCAGCCGGCAGTGATTGAGGCAGCAGGCATCTGCCACCCTGGCCGCGACGCCCTGGCATGACTAATCTCGAACAGCTCAGCACGCCTGCAGCATAACACTCAATCCGCCAGAGAAGAATGCAGAGCCGCCAGAGTGGTGCTGCCCAGCTATTAGAGAGGATGCATGCTGCCTTGGTGAGGCCCTGCCGATGCGGCGCAGCTGTGCATCGGCAGCTGCTGCGTGCCTGCCCTGAGCCGTCTGCTGCGCGACAGTGCCTGCTGGTAAAGAATGGAACCTTGTGACCGATAAACGAATGACGTGTGCCCTGAGCTGAGTTTCTGTCGTCATTTAAAGGCTGGTGGTCTGCCGTCTGACCAAGCCAGATGCCACTGCGCTCCAACTCCTTCAGAGGCCAGGCGGCTGCACGCTGCCGTCGCTTGTCGTCCCTCTTGATGACAGAGCAGTGTGCATTGTGATAGCAGCCCGTGGCACAGGCCAACTGCCACCACGACTTCAGAAAAGAAATTACAACGCATATCAATTCGAAATTCATACTTTTTCAGCTGCGAGGCGGTCCTTGCCTCTGCTGAGATCGTCTGACCGTGCGGGCGGGCTGCCGGGGGCAAGGCCACAGTCGGCAGGTGGATGTAGCAGGCTCAAACAAGCAACCGCTGGGCGAGGCGACAGTGTATGAACGCCCTTGTCGACTGCTGTGCTCCCACGCACGTGTCATTTGCGCAGTTGTCAGGTGCAGATTTCCTGCTGAGGCTTGGAAATCTGGAAGAAAAAGAGTCAGTGTGAAAAGGTCGCGTCATAAATCGCACAGTACGTAACAAGATAACCAAAATAACCAACAGAAGAGAGGTAATCGCAGAATTGGCCATCCGGACAGTCTGCCGAGGTCGTGCAGCGGCACTGTTGGCCATTACTATAGGAGGATATGTCGCAGTACTGGCCGTCGGGACAGTCTGCCGAGGTTTGGCAGCTTATGACTTGTAAAGATCTTTCTGAGGCCAGCACACCTGGGCCATGTATGGTCGGCGCACAAACGTCGTCTAAATACTCCCCAAAGTAGAGCCTATAGTTGTCCGCAGGGTCGCAATATACTATGCCTCGGACACCGTCACACTGCCAAAATGTGTGGCTGTAACCGGACTGATCCATGGCCGCAATATCCGGACGGTACGTCCGCTGCTCCTCCGGGCACGTGTGGTCTGCGTCATACGTCTGCACGCAAGGCAGCAGGCGCTCTTGCTTGCCTCTTCTCAGCCGTTTGCTGCCGGGCTTTCGCCTTTCTCCCTTCGCCTCAGGGCCTACAACACCTCGCAACGGCCACAAGCCTCCCTTCCTTCTGCTTCCCTCCTTCCGTCCTGCCGTCACCCCTTTCTTGCTGCCACATGCAGCCTTAGTGCTGGATTCTTGCCAGCCCACCTCTGCAAGCTCTGGAGCACGAGATGGGCTGCGCACCACAGGCGGCGGCGGAGGCGGCGGCGGCGGCGGCGGGCTCGGCGGTGGCGGCGCTGCAGCGCGCACGGGCGACGTCAGAAGCCTGCCTGCTAAGCAATTCTGCGCTGCAGGCAGGCGAACAGGCTGCATAGCTGCGAAGCTGCTGTACCACCAGCAACCAGCACGCTTGCTTGGCGTGGGGACTGGGAGCGCACGGCTTGGCGGCGGCGGCGGGCTCGGGGGCGGCGGCGGGCTCGGCGGCGGGGGGGCTGCAGGCGGGCAGCTTGCTTGTCAAGAAGCGTGTAGCCGCTTTGCTGCTGGGCAGGATGGCAGGCGGCATGACCAGCAGCAGCAGCTCCTCTCAGCCTTGGGGACAGCAGCACTCCAGCTGCTGTCAGTACGCAAACCCAGTAGCTCCCCACTCCGATCAAGCCTGGCCAGCCGCCACACACACAACGAGCTGACAAGCAGCAGGCTGAGCAGGCAAGGGCGCACGGCTGGGTGGCGGCGGCGGGCTGAGCGGCGGCGGCGGGCTGGGCGGCGGCGGCGGGCTCGACGGCAAGGGTGCTGCAGGGAGCGCGCAAGGTCGTCAGCTTTGCAGCAACTAACCCTCAATTGTCTTGCATTGAGGACACCATCAGTGGCATTGCCGCAAGCAAGGCTTCTTGCAGCAGCCTCCTGCTGCAAGCAGGTCGTACTGCTTGCCTGCAGATGTATGCAGATGCGCAGGCACAGTAGCTGCTGGGCTTCAGATGGGCCCAGCTCTCGGCGGTTAGAGGGAAGCGCGCACGGCTGGGTGGCGGCGGCTGGCTTGGCGCTTGCGGCGGCGGTGAGCTCGGCTCGGCTGGAGCAGGTGGGCCGGCCGCTGCAGGCGGCGGGCCTTCGGCTGAAGGCGGCGGGTTTGCGGCTGGAGGCGGGCTGTCTGGCGCCGGCGGCGGAGGGCTCAGGGCGGCGGCCGGCGGGCTCGGCGCCACTGGCGGGTTGGCAGCTGCGCGAACCAGAACACAGCAGCAGCGGCTTCAGCAAGAAGGCCGGACTGAGTCCATCCTGAAGTCCTATTGCTTGGACTGTGGGAGCTGCCAGCCGGGATAGCATGGCAAGAGGAGGGCGGCAATGTCAGGCCCGCATGGGCGCTTCGGGACGGCGTTCGCATCGGCGGCTTCTTGAGAGACTGACCGGGAGATGCTGGGATGCAGCCGGGCGGCGCCAGCGGGTAGCAGACGGTCTGCGCTCCCGGCTCGGCCGTCGTGGCGCACACGCTGCCCCCGCCGCAGGCGCAGGAGCTGGTGCAGTCCGCGCCAGGCGACTGCACGACCTGGACCGTCTGCAAGAGGGCAGCAGCAGGGTCAGGAGACGGGCTCAGCGGGCGCAGTTTTGTAAACAACGCGGCAGCAGGGAAGGGCACAAGTGGGCTCGCGCCTGGCCGCTCGTGGTCAGGCCGCACGTGACCCCGCCGACGTTGATGCAGTAGACTGGCGTGGCTGGCACCCCTCCACAGGCCAGCGCGCCTGCGAGGGGCGAGGCTCCGCCAGTGGTTGCAGGGCAGTCAGAAGGAGAAAGGCAGGGCTCTGAAAGAGCAGTGCAGACTCACTGGGCGGCGGCGGGCAGCCCGCGCTCGGTGGCGTGGGCGTGGGCGGTGGCGAGGCAGGCGGCTCGCTGGCCGCCGGCGGTGGTGGGCTGGAGCTTGGTACTTGTGTCGCAGGAGGAGTGGGAGTCGTAGGCGCGGCTGCAGCACGCAAATCGGTGGTTGTTGGGATGCCGCACCACCATTGTGGAGGATCAGCACACTTGAGGGAACGGCAGTGGCTGCGTCGTTGCCAATGGAGCGCTGATTGGCGCATGTAGAACATCTTACGCTGATTGCAAGAAGGCCGGACTGAGTACATCCTGACTTCCTGTTGCTTGGATTGGGAGAGCCGTAAGATCGCACGGCAACAGGAGGGCGGCCAACTCAGGCTTGCAAGAGCGCTTTGGGCCAAGGCTTGCGAGGGCAGCTTTTTGAGAGACTGACCGGGAGACGCGGGTAGGCAGCCGGGCGGCGCCAGCGGGTAGCAGACGGTCTGCGCCCCCGGTTCGGCCGTCGTGGCGCACACGCTGCCGGCGCCGCAGGCGCAGGAACTGGTGCAGTCCGCGCCAGGCGACTGCACAACCTGGACCGTCTGCGAGAAGGCAGCAGCAAGGTCAGGAGGCGGGCTCAGCGGGCGCAGTTTTGTAAACAACACGGCAGCAGGGAAGGGCGCAAGCGGGCTCTCGCCTGGCCGCTCGTGGTAAGGCCGCACGTGACTCCGCCGACGCCGATGCAATAGACTGGCGTGGTTGGGATACTCATACAGGCCACCGCGTCTGCGAGGGGAGAGGGGAGGGGGCTTCGCCAGTGGTTGCAAGGCAGCAGGCAAGGGGGCTTCGCCAGTGGTTGCAGGGCAGCCGGCAGGAGAAAGGCAGGGCTCTGGAAGAGCGGCGCAGACTTACTTGGCGGCGGCGGGCAATCCGCGCTCGGGGGCGGTGGAGCAGCGGCCGCAGGCTGTTGAGGCGGCGGAGGCGGAGATGGGACGCTGGCTGGCGTGGGCGTTGGCGGTGGCGAGACAGGCGGCGTGCTGGCCGCCGGCGGTGGTGGGCTGGAGCTTGTGACTGCTGCTGGAGGAGGCGTGGGACTCGTAGGCGCGGCTGCAGCACGCAAATCGGTGGTTGTTGGGGCGCCTCACCACCATTGTGGAGGATCTGATCAGCACACTGGGGGGGCGGCAGTGACGGCGCAGATGCAAATGAAGTGCTGATCGGCACAGCAAGGACCCCTTACGCTGGCTGCAGGCCGCGCAGAAGAGGCACGCGACCGCCAGCGCGCCCAGCAAGCGATGGCCGCTTGGCGCCATCACTCCCTGCGGGGGGCACGACGCAGTTGCGAGGCTCTTCAGTTGTATCAGGGGGCCAGCATATCGCAACTATGAGCAATCACCCCCGATCCCATTCCGTTGCTGCTGAGCCTCCGCGCTGGCTTGTGCCGAATCGATGTCGGAAGCGATGTGCTGCGCGCGGCGCCCGCAAAGCCAGGCCCTGCAGCCTCATGTATCGCATTTGGGGTCCCGGGCCCGAGGCAGCTGCTTTGCGGCGACCGAGATCCGCACCGAGCTGGACTGTCGACGTGATCCGCGTCAGGCGCTGGTCAACGGATGCAGCGGCTGCGCCGTCGCGATTCGTCAGCCTCCTCCCTGCACGGCTGGACTATCATGCGGACGTGGTCGCGCCGCCGCCGGGCTTCATGGAAATGGCATGCTGCCCCCTGCTGCAGGTGCGGAAGATCTGAATTACCATCCGCCTGCTGATTATACCCCCGGCAAGGAACAAAAGAGCTGCGCGTTCTGGCAGCTTCCCGTCCAGCGCAGAGAGCTTACTACAGAGGCTCAGGAGCTGCCGGCGCAAACTTCCACGTCCTACTCGTCACCGAAGGAAGGCGGGCTGCTCGGCTCCCAGTACTGCCGCCGCATTCATCCCCTGGAAGAGGGAAACCGGCGGCTCAGAGCCTCTTTGGTGCTGCTCCAGGCAGTCGGCAGGGCATCCACTCGGCTGCTGCCGTAAGCGGCTGCATCAGGGCTGCTGTGGGAGGAGGGTGACAACAGCGTCGAGGGGCAGGCGCATGGCGTGCGCTGTCACAGCCGAAAGTGACTGGGCCTGACCAGCGCCTGGCCCATAACGCGCCTGAAGTAAGGCTGCTGAGAGCCTTCGCTTGGCTCCTGCTATGTGCGTGTGTATGCCTGCAAGTGACCTGCCGAATAACCGCATCCCGTTCCCATGTGGCCATGCTACCGTCGTCATCAGTCGCCAGTCTGCTATGTGCTCGTTCTGCTGAGTGTGCGAATGGCTCAGGGTGTCTGGGTTTTACTATGTGTATTGGCAGTGTATCGCAGCTGCAGCCCACTCCGTTGTTGCTTGGGGCACAACGCAACAACACCCTTATATCCCATGACAAAGAGATGCCCTTCAGGTTGCTTAGTAGGCTGCCTGCAGAGCTCCGCGCCTGCCGCCGCAGCTTTGTTCCCGCGCCAAAATTTTCCCGCCTTTTACCCAAAACCTTAAAATGTGTTCCCTCCTTTTCGGTAAGAGATCGGTATAGCTGTGCTTCTCCTAACCACTTCCCACGATGACCCTGGCCCTCCTGGGCGATGACGCGCTGCAGCGCATCGTGGGTGCCATCCCTCGGTCAGATCATTTTCTGCTGCGCCAGGCATGCTCCAATCTCGCGTACCAGTCCTGCGCTCAGCATTGCGGCTTGACACGCACCGCGCTGATCATCGCTGCTGTGCCACAGGTAGCCAGCCGATGGCGAAGAGCAGTGAACGCTCAGAGCCGGCGGATCCGGCTCGAGACTTGTTTGGAGGACATCGGCACCAGATTCCCCAGACTGGTTCTGCTCGAGCTGATTGAGTCCGAGGACGACGTCAGCGTGGAGGAGCTGCAGACCATGACAGAGCAGCTGCCTCACTTGACCTCGCTGAAGCTCGCAGACTGCTGGTGCCAAGGCGAGCTGCCCGACGAGGTCTGCTCCGACGCGCACCCCGCTGGGCTGCACTGCAAGCCCCTCGAGATCCTTGCAGTCACTGGGCGGCAATGCAGGGCTGGCGGTGTTTCTCACACTTGACTTCGCTCGACGTCTTCAATTTCGACACATCCAGCGGGGGGCGCGGCGACGGCACCGCTGCTCTCCGCCTGGCCTCCCGCTGCAGCGGCCTGCAGCGGCTGAAGCTGCACTACCTCGATGTGCCATGGGATGCCCTGGCCGCGGCGGTGGCGGCCCTGGCCGGCACGCTGACCGATCTGGACCTGTCTGGCAGCGCTCTCACCGGCGACCAGCCCGAAGGTCTGGCGCTGCTCAACACCGGGTGCGCAGCCGCACATGCAGGCTGAATGTTACAACCTCTCCCAGCCAATGCCAGGCTGATCAGGCGAGGTGGCAACAGGGGGCCAGTAGGGAGAGCAATCGGACAGACTAGCTTGCGGAGAGGAGGAGGGCGCGAGACACGGCTACCGGCGAGGGGCAGTAGGGGAATGTTGAGGCGGGAAGGCAGTCGGGTACGGCAGGGATGCGGGTGGCAGCAAGCGTGCACCGGGGTGGGAGACAAAACACAGCAGCAGCAGAGGAGGGGAAGCAGGAGACGCAACGTTTAGTGGCGGGGGCAGCAGCCACGCAGGCGCACAGCAGGCCCAGCCCCTTCAAACCATGATCCTTTGGTGCGTGCGCAGCCGCGAACTCAGCATGCGATTGCAGGCGGCTGGAGAGCCTGGCTCTGGACACCTACCGCATCGACGGCGTCCCCGATGAGGATATCTGCCGCCAGCTGTCCGCATTCACCAGTCTGACAGCCCTCGACCTTCGTGACACCAATCTGGAGCATGCAGGCGCAGCCCCCTCCCTCCCTGGCAGCCAGCCCTCCGACCCGGAGGCCGCCCCTCTGAGCTTCCAAAAGTGACTCGCAGGCGCCTGGCAGCTGAGTGTTCTGACGAGGCTGATGCGGCTGAACCTCCACTTCAGTCAAGCCGTCAACACGGAGCTGCAGCAGCTGGCCGCCGGCCTCAAGCAGCTCGCCTGGCTGGACGCCTCCTTCCTGCAGACACCAGATGCGGTCCGGGCCGGCCGCGCCCTAGCAGGCTTCCCACGGCTCGCCGCCCTCGACTCCAGCGAGACCGACCTGTGAGTCACGCCGCCGCCGCCCGTTACTCACACGCATTACCAACGGCCCCGGTTCGCAGCAGCAGGCGGGGAGGTTCGTGGTACACGAGGCGCCTGGCATGAAGAGCAGACTGTCTAGTTCTTTCTCTGAGGAGGAGAAAGGGAGAGGGGAGTGAGGGGGCCTGACACCTCCCCCCAAACTGGCACGCCCTGCCGCAGGCTGCACGAGCCACAGTCGCTCATCGGCCTTTCGGCCAGCTGACGGAGCTGAAGGCGCACCACGACGACTGGCCCGGCGTGTTCACCCGCCCGCAAGTCTTCCCTCACATCACGCAGTTACGCGACCTGTTCGCCACCGCGATGCTGGAAAGCGAGGCGCAGCTGCACTGCCTCTCGAGTGCGCTTTCCCCGCTCCAGCCGCCAGCCCTCTTTGGCCAGCCCTGCAATGCATGCCATGATTAGTATTGATGATAAATATAAAGATGATGACGATACTGATAAATAATGATAATGATGATAAGAATAGTGACAATTTCGGGATGGAGGCTTCACCTCTTCGCCTCACCAAAGGCGCCGATCTGTCGGCAGCCCAGCCGTCTGTCAGCGCGCTTGCCTGCCTTTTTGACAAATGAAAACAACAATAATAGTTGTTTTTTATGACACTGTTAATGGCGGCCCCACGCAGGCCTCGTGAGGCTGACGCGGCTGGACGTCACTTGCGCGGACAGAGCCCTCGAAGACGAAGGCTCGCCCCGATCGGAGCAGGGCCCTGAGCCAGAGGAGCACCCCGACGGCCGGCTGGCCTGGCTGCCGCGGCTCACGGCGCTGCAGCGGCTCTCGCTGGCAGGCAGCCTCTGGGCGGGCGGGCTGCCGCTGGCGCCCATCGGGCAGCTGCGCGACCTGAGGGCGCTGGACTTGGGCCGCCAGCCGTGCGAGTTCGCAGAGATGCGGCTCCAGGGCGGCCTATCGCTGCTGGAGCCGCTGCCGCTCGAGTGGCTGCGCCTGCCGCCGGAGGAAGACTTGATGGCGCGGCTGATGGGGCCCGGGTGGGTGCCGCCGCGGCTGGTGGTGCCGATGCTCAAGGGCCGTCGCACCCGCTTCTACGGCCAGGAGGAGCGGCGCCTGTGGCCCACCCTCGGCGATGCGATGTGATGCTGCGGCTGACGCGTAATAGAGCGATTGTTGCCGTGCAACGGCGGGGAGTTTGCTGTCCGGACCGCTCACTAATCGCAGAGATGGCACCTGCCTCTCGCACTCGCGACCACTTCTGAGAACCGCTTTGAAATCTTCCATTTGTAACGCTTCCTGAATGGAACCGGGCTTGGAAGCGCAGTCTTTGCTCGCTGCAATCCATCCTTCCCAGAGCGTGGCCGCAATGGGCTTGGCCGACCTGGAAGACTACCTGCTGCAGCGCATCGTGGATGCAGCTGACGAGTCGGATCTGTTTCTGATTCGCCAGGCACTCCCTCGGAGCCATGCCCCGAAAGACACTCGAGATAAGTTGGGTGCCAAGATGTGCGCCTGCGCAGGTCGCAAGGCGCTACCGCGTGTGTGCCAATGCACGCGTCCGGCGGGTCCAGCTCGGGCTCGCCGATCCACTCGAGGGCATCGGCGCCAGGTTTTCGAGCATAGTCCAGCTGAGACTGTCTCTGTCATCAGAAGCAGCGATGGAGAGCCTGACTGCCGTCAAAGTGCTAGCGGAGCAGCTGCCTCACCTCCGTGCCCTTGCCCTTGAGGACTGGCGGTACTACGGACACCTGTCAGGCGAAGTCGGTCCCCGTTCATCTGCTCCTACAAAACTACGGCGTTTTTTTTGGTGAACTGAGGAGCATGTCGTGCGATGCCAGGACTTCACGTCGCTCTCCCGGCTCACGACCCTCGATGTGATTGCTCCTCTACCGAGCGAACGCACCGAGCGAACGCAGAAACAGTTGGCTCCAGAGCGGGAGCGAAGCCCTGCGCCTGGCTGCGCAATTCTGCTCCCTGCAGCGGCTGAGGCTCGTTTATTTCAAGTTGCCACTGGAAAGTCTCTATGCAACCATCGACAGGCTGACAGGCACACTCTGGGAGCTGGACCTGTCCGGAAGCTGGTTGGGCCACACTGAGTATTGTTTGCAGCCGGAGAGTCTGCTGCCCCTCAACACCGGGTGCGGCCTGTCCGAAGCAGCCGACACCTCTGTAGCGGCACAGCTACTGAGCACTGTTTTGGCAAAGCCGCCTCCTGTTTGCCCACAGGAGGCTTCTGAGACCCTGCTTTTTTACTTGTGACCACATCGCCGTGGAGCCTCATGAAATCATCAGCCAGCTAGCAGCGTTTGCCAGCTTGGAGGCATTGGATTTGGCTATATGCGAACTTGAGGACGCAGGTGGGTTGCCCCTGCAATGCCACTCGAAGCACTCTACTCCTGACCCTGGCCCCTCTCATCGGCGGGCTACTGTCTGCAGAGTTGTGGCAGCTGAACTCGCTCACTCGCTTGACCCGCCTGGCACTTCCTCGCACAATCATCGAGGTGGCCGCCCAGCTGACGGCGCTCCAAGGAGTTGTCGAGCTGGACACCACGTGCGAAGGCAGCGGCCTGGCCCCTGTGCTGACCGCCTTTCCTGGGCTGCAAAAGCTGGACGCTGGCCGCGCGCCAAGGCGAACCCAGTCCGCCGAGACACCCTCCACGACAGGCCCACCTGCAGCAGATGGTGGGCACCTGCTGCTGACTTCACGTGCGGTCGCAGGCCGCAAGATGCAGCCGCCCTCGCTGCATTGACGCAGCTCACGCACTTGACTTCTGGTTCGCCCGAATTGTTCGGCTCTCCCGACCTGCTGGCCGCCCTACCGCAGCTGCGGGATCTCCGAGTGAGCGTGCGCCTCGCAGACGAGTCTCAGCTGCGCCACCTCTCCAGTGCGCCTCTCTCCTGCGCGTCCGCTCTCGCAACCTTGGACTGCGATGGGCGGCTCACTTTCCTCGGATTCGGCGTGTCTGCAGCCCTCGGCAGCCTCTCCTGCCTGCACCTGTACTGCATGGCTCAGCAGGAGGAGCCCCCAGGCGAGCGGCTGTGCTGGCTGCCAAGCCTGACGGCGCTGGAGTCGCTTGAACTGGGCGGCCCCTGTTGGGACACCGGCGTGCCCTTGCAGCAGCTCGGGCAGCTGCCAGCGCTGCGGGCCCTCGTTGTGCCCTGGTACCCCGCCGGGCCGCCTCTGCTCGGCAGCTTGACGCTGCTGGAGCGGGCACCGTTGCAGCTCCTCCGCCTGCCGACGGAATACAGGGGCCTGCTTCCGCCGGGGCTGCATCTGCCAGCCCTGAAATTCGACCGCCATGCCGTGCGGAGAGGAGATCAGTGGTGGTGCAGCTGATGAGGCACCGGTCAGCTTTCTCAGATGGACGGAGCCCGAGCCACTGAGCAGCGACGGCAAGTGCTTGCCTGTGCACGGGAGCATGATGTCTGCCTTGCTGTGCAGCAGGCTTGCATGAAACTGAGCGGTCTGAGACATCAGGCCGTGCTGGCGTTTTACGCGCTCGTCTGCAAAGCGTGGCGCAGCCCCGGCTGCAGACTTGCCCCTGTAAAGTGCGCGTTCGTCGAGCTTTCCATGCAAGCCCAGGCTGCCAGGTGCTGCCGCGGCAGCCAGACCCAAGCATGCCGCCAGGGACCCCACCGCCCAGGCTCGAACCCCTCTGACTAAAGTTTAGGGTTTAAGGTTTAGGGCAGGCGGCTCTCACGCTTCCTGCTGACTTCACGATCTGTCCTGCATGTGTGCGCAACGCCCCCACCCTGCATGGCCGAGAGGCCCTCAATTGTTGCGCAGCGCAGCAGGAAGCAGATCCTGCAGAGTCGTCCCAGGCAGCCCGGGGTGGGCCTCTGCAGTCAGCCCCCCACATCCATGAGTGAGGGCTGACACAGCTGAGCTGGCAGGCAGGTTCTGGGCGGCAGTAAGCGTGGACGCCTTTGTTTCTTCAGGCACAGCCGATATCAGTGTCCAGTCCAGAAGCTTCTTCCAGCCCGAGAGCAGCACCCTGCCGAGCAGCAAAGCAGCGCCGCCGACAGGGCCAGGCAGGACTTCCCGCTCGCCAGCAAGGCACGCCCCAACAGGCTGCGGCTTCGATTTCCGGAGCCGTTTTCCCCCCGTTTCCAGCATGGCAAAACGGCAAACCGGCGGCTATTTCGCAAACGCGACGATCTCGTCCCGCACGGACGAAAAGCCGGCGATAAGGCCGCCGAGCTGCAGCCGCTCCTGCGTGCCGTACGCCAGGTTGTTCTCTATGTCCGCCAGCCGAGTCACGAGCTGGATGCGCACGCGGGGCGGCATGCCGACGCGAAAGATGTACCTGCGGGGTGCAGCAGGCCGCCACTGTGTTCTTCTTGTATCGAGCGCCCTTATTCTTCTTAGGGTTCTTTCAGGGTGAATCTTAGGGTTTTGTGAAAACCCTGGATGTCAGCCGATGAAACGGGGCTCCTTCGGTCCTTTGCCAATGCAGGTTTTAGGCAGGGAGCGGGCGTTTGCTGACAGCCTCGAGATTGCAGCGGCAGGCAGCCGAGCCTGGAGTCCGCGTGCCTGTGTGTGGCTTAGGATTTAGGGTTTAAAGAAAAAGGCTCAAAGGCAAAAGGCTCACGGGTGCAGCTCGCGCACGATGTCCTGCAGCGCCAGCCCCTTCTCCACCTGCAGCTCCGATATGCCTGCACGCGTTGCAGGTTTTTGCAGGGTTTAGGGTAACATTCATTATCCGGGGTTTAGGGTTTCGCGTTAGGCTTTCTGTGGTCAAGTCCTATGGTCCTATGGATACTCCACGGCGCAGAAGCCACGACCGCTCTGGCAGCCGTTGCCCAGCGAGCAGCTCCTGCAGGCCACTGCTTGCATGCCAGCCGCCTTCAGGGTTTAAGAAAGGGAATTTAAAGAATATTCCTTAATTCTAATTGTAAGTGATTTTATATTTTATGGTAATATTTGACATTTTATCTGAAAAGCATCGTTTGATAGACGAGATTATTTGAATTTGAATTTGAATGAAAGCTAAAGGCCTTGGGCCAAAGGAAGCTGTCTGGGCGATGACTGCCCGCCCTGTCGAGTCCCACGCATGGAGCCCCTGCTGCCAAAAATCAGGAATTTTAAGGTTTTAGGGTTTTACGCCGGGGAAAAGCGGGAAAGGGTCCTCACGCTGCTGGCAGACGGCAAAGGGCTCGCTGAAGAGCAGGTAAGCGATCGCCTCCATGTCCTCTGGCAGCGGATTGCCGGTGCAGGAGTACACACTCGCCTCACTGATGGCGTCAGACGCCATGTGCGTGGACTGCAGGCACCCACAACGCCTCAACTTGGCTTTTAGCCTTTGGTGTAGGTTTCCCCGCTCCTCTTGAATTTCGAATAAAGGTTTTTAGGTACCAGATGAATGGATGCATCAGGGAATGATTAAACAATTCAATTGAATGGACGAACGAGTTGAAAGCGATTTACTGCACAAGTATTAGTTTATGCGCATATTTCTGTCTTGAATTTTATTGCTGGCTCCTTCTCGTCCGTTTCGGCAGGCTCTGGCTGCTGCACGCCTGTGGCAGCCCGGCGGGCAGTCGCAGCCGCCTGGAGAGAGAAAAAAGAGCCTGAGCGCCCGCAGCTAGGAAGGAGTTGGGTTAACCCTAGACCCTAGGCCCTAAACGTCAAATAAGCTCGCAGCTTGGGAGCAGTTGGGGCCGGGAGGAAGCTGGCATGTGGCAGGCGCGGCGCTGGCAGCCAGGCTTCTTCGCAGAGCACAGCAGGGCGAGGATGATGCTGCTGCTGCTGAGCGCTTATGCAATGACCCAAGCGATCCAGCTGAGCCTTAGCGCCCCACAAGCAGCAGCAGCAGCTGCAGCTGGTAAGGCTTCCACCCATAACAGCAACCCCGCCAGCAATCCCAAGCATCGAAAGCGATTCGAACGCTTGCAGCAGGGTTCCGAGAGCAGGACTCGATGCCGAGACGCCCGAAGAACCCTAGCGGGATTCAGAGAATGTGAGTAAATTTAGGGTTTGTGGACCCTAAGGCATCGACAGGCTGCGGCGGCGGCTCGCCTGCAGGATGTTGAGCACGCGCCGCATGTCGCCGGCGCCCAGGCGGACGAGCGCATCCAGGCCCTTCTCGTCGGCGGCCACGCTGCGGTCGCAACCGAGCGAGGCGTTACGTCACGCGGCTTTACGCGACTAGGGTTTGGGGTGTCAGGGTTTAGGGTGCAACATGCAACGTTTCATGACGTCACTGAGCAAAGCATGGCTCTGCCTCTCATTGGAGTGCGGCCCTTGCCGGAATGTCAGTTAGGGTTTTGCAGAGGCAGGCACACTGGCGGTGGCGGAAGCAGGAGCAGGCGGCGCGCGGTTCACTGACCCTCGAGAATGGAAGGCCCCATCTTCGATTCGAACGGTCTGCTCTTGCATGCGCTCGCGGCTCGGCGGCAGAGGCTTGCCCCGTCTGATATTTAGGGTTGGAATGGAGGGGACAAAAACCCTAAGGGTTTGACACGCACCTCTCAGCCTCGCAGACCTCCTGGAGCCGCGTTCGCACGAAGGAGGCGTCCAGGGGAGGGAAGCGGAAGCGCGTGCAGCGCGACTGCAGGTTTAGGGTTTGAGTATGGTTATCGTTAGGCTAGCGTTAGGTTATAGAATGTACATAGGGTTTCAGAGTGGGACTGAAGACATGCCAGGCGACAGAAACGAGCCCTGAATTTTCGATCTGGAATTGGCGACGATGCGTTCTCTGCCTCTGGCAGGCATTGCAGCCAGCAATAGGCTCTCTTTTTCGCAGGCAGGGGCAGGCAGCAGCCAACGGCAGAAGGGCCGCTTCTGTGCAGCGAAAGGGCTGCTTTTATTCACCACTTAAGGTTTCACAAACCCTGGAAATTCGGAATGGAAGAAAGCGTGCCTGCAGGGCCGGGATGATCTTGGAGACGTAGTTGCAGATGAGGCAGAAGCGAGTGTTGCGGGTGTACTTTTCGATCACTGCGGGCGACCGTTAGGGTTTAGTAGCAGCAGCAGGGCCTGTGGGGTGTAGGGTCGGAAGTTTGTGGCAGGGGAAGCAAAGGAGCTGCAACCATCCCCTGACGATGCAGCAGCAGATGTTTTGGATGCGACGGTCGGGCGCATGCCGGCAGGCGCTGCTTTCAGCCACATCAGCAGCTGTGCAAGCAGCAGCTGAATCTCGAGTTTAGTGCTGGAGTGTGGGAGCGAAGGCATCCACCTCGCCGCAGCGCAAACTGCGCATCCTTAGTCATCGCGTCGCACTCGTCCAGGATGACGAGTTTGAACTTGTTGCTGCGGCAGCGGTTGGAAGCGAGTCGAACGTCAGGTGGCCGCCTTTTGAACTGGGCACTCAATATAGAGGACTGCTGAGAAGGCGCCGAATCCCCGAACTGCTGGGGGCTGCTTGACTGCAGCCGGGCACAGCCAAGGCCTTGGGTTTGTGTACATGTGTGGCAACAAACGGACCTGAAGATGGTGCGCGTGGAGGCAAAGTCGACGACCTGCTGCCGGACGACGCCAATGCCGCGGTCATCCGAAGCGTTCAGCTCCAGCACCATGTTGGCCATCGAGGGGCCGTAGATCTGGCGGGCGACCGCCAAGATGGTGCTCGTCTTGCCGGTGCCGGGCGGGCCGTAGAAGAGCAGGTGCGGCAGCCGGTTCTCCGCCACCAACTTCTTTACTGCAGCATGCATGGAGGCGAGCTGTCAGCTCTTTTACGAGGCGTCAGTGGCACACTGAGTGGATCAGGCGGCATGAAGCTTTAAGAGCTGAGCGCCAGGACAGCTCTTGGGGCAGCCTGGCCCTTCTGCAGGCAGGCATCAGAGCTGATGGGATGGAAAAGGGCGCACTGGTGTCGATGATCTCGCGGTGTGCCGCCACCTCGTCCAGAGATTTCGGCCGGTACTTTTCGATCCACATCGTGTCGCGGTCCGCCTCGGCCGCGCCACGGCGCCGGCTGCCCGATGCCTCGCCAGCCATCTCGGCGGGCCCGTGCGCTGCTTCTGCTGCTGGCAAGTGATCTGCTGTCTCCTCTGTCCTACAGCCGCGGCTGGCAGCTCCTCGAGTCGCAGCAGGAGCAAAGCAACGGGATTCGGATGATTCCGATGCCCCAAGCCCGGCGTTCGTTGACTGGGCGCTCGGCAAGCCAGACGCAGGCACAATGTTAGGGCGACGGTCCAGCTTGTGTGCTATCCTGAGAACTACACACGATTACATGCCTCCGTAAGTTTTGGCGCCCAGCAGGCTGTTCAACTCGTGAGCCTGGAGACAGGAACATGAGTCAAAGGCGCATCGGCTGGCTTAGCTCAGCTTCTCGATGAAGCTCTCGAGCACCTCCTTGGGTATCTGCCGCCTGAAACGCTCGGCCAGGCTGAGCGGGCGCCCCTCGAGCCCCCTGGGCGCGGCAGCCGCTCTGTTCGGCTCAGCAGCCGCGGCGGCGGCGGCGGCGGCGCCTTCTGCCAGCAGCGCCTCTGCAGGCGGCTCGCCCTCCTGGGCCGCCAGCTCCGTGATGAGGTCCACTGGGTCGGGCGGGTGGGGCGCCGCCAGCAGCACAAAGCGCGCCTCCTGCAGCGCAGTGAAGCCCTGCGGCGGCAGCCGCCAGGGCACTCACTCGCCGCCTGACAAAGCCACACTGACAGGCTGGAGCACTTGCCAGCGGACTGGACACAGGCGACTGCTGCTGCTGTCCTGACGAGCGAGCGGTAACAGGAGGACTCTGCCAAGCGACACCGATCACACGCTGCAGTCAAGTCCTGCGAATACTGGAGCACCAATCCAAAAAATGTTCACATCAGACATCGCCTCTGCAGGCAGCCAGCCGGGTGGCCGCCAGCCCCAAACGGCTGCAGAGCCAGAGGCCCCCCTGCGCTGCTGGCAGCCTTTCGAGCCCTCGTCGGGACAATTTCGGCTCTCTACAGGGGAGCTGCAGTGCCTTGCAAGGACTCTGCCTGTTGCATGTGGGAAGGTGTGTGTGTTTGCGTGTGTGTGTGTGTGTTTGGGGGCGCGGGGGGGGGGGG
>BHFV01000219.1:10627-37885 GCA_003568905.1 Trebouxiophyceae sp. KSI-1
GGGGGGGGGGGGGGGCAGTTCCGCGCCTCGTTGAGCACGTCCTTGGATGCGCCCCGCAGCAGGATGGTGCACGCCTTGGGCGCGGCGCAGTCGACGATGAAAGTGAAGAACTCGTCGCCGATCTTGCGGACCTCGAACAGGCCGGCGCCCGTGCCGATGTCAGACTCCTTGATCTCCTCCGGCCTGCGAGGAGCCAGTCAGCCATTTGAGTCAGTGCCGCTTGATGCCAGCATGAGAATGGCTTGGGGGGGGGGGGGGGTGTGTGGCGGGGCAGCTGCGAGGCGCGCGAGTGGCAGCAGCTGCCCCAACCCATGCTGGGAATTGCCCATTCTGCTCTTGACGGGCAGAGGCTGCCCTAATAGCCCTGCCAGGCACTCCTCAGGCAAAAGAGCGTCTTCATCAACGAGCCGTGACCACAAAAGCGTCAGTGGCGGCGCTGCCACCCTTGCTGCCGGCAGTGACATGCAGCGCCAAGGGAAGCTGCGCATGTGCACATTGGTGGCCATGATCACTTGTTAAAGCACCGCTGTTACTGACGCATCTGTTAGTAACGGGCAGCGCCGAGGGAAGCCGCTGTGCAAGATGGTGGCCCCCCTCAGGTGCAAGAACACTGGCACCGCTATTACTAATGCATCTGTGAGTAACAGGCAGCGTAGAGGGGATTGGAGCCGCGCCTGTGCACGATGGTGGCGCCGGTCGCGCGGGCGATGCGGTTGTTGTCGGTCTTGCGCAGCCGCCGGATGGCGCTGATGTTGGCCTTGGACAGGTAGTGCATAGCCAGGTCGCTCAGCCCCTTCTCGGTGATGACCACATCCGGCTTGTGCCGCGCGATCTCTGCGCAGGTGGCCGCGATCCAGTCCTCCTCCAGCTTGAGCAGCGCCGCCCTGCGCGGGCGGGACAGGAGTCGAGTCACGGCAGCGCCCCTTGTCGTTGGTGCGCCTTGCCTGTCACTGGCAGGCCAGGCGTGCAGCGAGCCTGGACTGGACCGCTGGCCACCCAGAACAGAGCTGTCTTCTATTTGCGCTGTTAGCACTGGCGGCGCGCGCTGGCGTGCCTCGCGGCCAGGCAGCCGCCACTCGATTGCATGGCCAGCACAAGTGTCGCTGTGTCCGCAACTGTCAGCCTGCGGCGTAACTGTCGCTGCGTGTGAAGGGAGGCGGGGGCCGCGCCAGTCCTCCTCCTTCATCAGCTCCACGTTCGTCTGGCTCTCCCCCTTTTTGTACTCCAGCGGGCAGTCGAGCAGCAGGATGCGGGGGTTGCGGATGCTGCGCCGCATGCGGCTGGGCAGCACCACGTCCTTTTGGAACATCACGCCGGCCAGCACACGGCTGTCCTCCAGCGAGCCGCCGGGCAGCTTCTCGACCTTGGCGTATTTTTTGATGTCGATCTCGGGGGCGGCGCCCTCGTGCCGTACCATCACGCGCTGCACTGCGTCCAACGCCAGCTCCTGCCAGCCACGGCAGGAGCGTGAGCATGACTAAGAGTGTTACTCACGTCTGTCGCATGGCATGGCCCAGGGAGCCTCGTGGCCATGGGCTGGGAGGGTGAGCAAGAAATGTGCACTTCAGCGACCGCTGCGGGGCTGGGCGCCCAGTTTTGAGCCGTTTGCCCGGTGCTTTCTTCGGCACATCACTGGAGCCAAGGCAGGGTTGCGGTCCCATGGTGGCTTGGCCGGTTGAGCCCAGGCAGGCAGCCATGCCCGCCCAGCGACAGCAGGAGGCGAGGCAGGGAGGCTCACCGGCATGAGGGCGCCGAAGCGGGAGGAGAACTTGGTGCCGATGCAGGAGGCGACGATGCGGACCATCTGCTCGCGGTCGTTGGTGTCGATGGGAAACGCCAGGCTGTCGATGATGGACAGCGCGTCCTCCACCGCCTTGACGTAGCCGCGGATGATGACGGTCGGGTGCATGCTGCGCTCCAGGAACGGCTCCGCCATCTGCAGCATCTCGCCCGCTGCGCGTGGACGCGAGCGGGAGTCAGACAGACAGACAGACAGGCAGGCAGGCAGGCCTGGCGCTGCATGCGGGGCCGTGTCGACTGGCTGCCATCAAGTCAGCTGGAAGCCAGGGAGCGGCAGCGCGGGCGGCCCTCTCGGAGGCAGTTTGCTCGTGCAGCAGCAGCGCAGCATCCCTCAAAGATTGGCTGGCCAGGATGGAGAGGGGCGTGCCGAGGATGATGACAGAGGTGGTGCCGTCGCCGACCTCCTCGTCCTGGGTCCTGCTGAGCTCGATGACAGACTGCGGCCACCACCAGGATCCAAAACACATCAGCCGGCTTTCACGTCTGGGAAGCATGGCAGTGGGACGATGGGAATTCAGGCGTGCCTTGGCGGCCGGGTGCGAGACGTCGATCTCGCGCAGGATCGCGTTGCCATCGTTCGTCAGCACGATGCCTGCGGCGGCGGCAGCAGGTCTCAGGGCGCTGCTGCAGCTAGGCCTGCCTTCAACACTGGGCTGCGCAGCTCAGGCTGTGCACCTCCCGTGGCGTCTAGCAGCATCTTCAGCATAGACCGGGGGCCCAGCGTCGTCCTGATGATGTCCGCCACAGCCTGCACAGTCTTGCATGCTCAGGCCTGCAGCAGGCCTGGCTGTCTGCGGCGTGCCCCTGGTGGATCCCAATCAAGCAACCGTGAACCACAGGGGAATGCTCAGCCAGGTAGCTCACTGACAAAGCGCTGATCTGCGCGCCCCCAACTCGCTGATCTCCATGCCGACCGCTGTAAGGCAGAACTGCGATAAGAGGGCGTGATCCACCTTTGCGGCCGCAATGTTGCCGAACTGCGCCTTCTTGCCCGTCTCCCGCTTTGTGTTAGCGGAGAGCACGGCCATCGGCGCGCCTGGCCCCTGCATCGCGCCGGCCCCGGCCCCGCGGCCCGCCTCTTTTCCGATGGAGTGCCTCTCGTCCGGGTTTGTTCGATTCCGTATTAATCACTTGCTCAGCTATGCTTTAGGCGCCGATCATGCGTCCAGCCCGCGCTCAGAGTCGATGGCTTGATCAGGAACGGCCCAGGGCGCTTTCGCTCGCCAAGTACGGCGTGGCCACAAAACACTGGCGGTATGTAGGTCCTGTCAGGAGTCGCTACAGGGCGGCTAGCGCCAGCTAGGCAACGCCTGCACGAACACCCTTGCACTCCCCCGACACTTGAATCGAGCTGCCCCCGGCTGCGAGCTCCTGCGGCCGTGGCTCCCTCACGTGGCGCTGTCTACTGTGACCCTGTCTACTGTGACCCTTTCTCAGTGGAGCTTGCAACATCCAAGAGCAACATCCAACATCCGCATATTGGTACAGGCATGAACAAGTACAGGCTCACTCGCGCCACTCTGCCAGCAGTTCCAACAGCACTCACTCTCTCTGGAAATAAGTGCAGCGCTTAGGAGTCCATGTGTGTCAGAAGGCACCATGCTGAGGGAGCAAGCAGGCCAGACAGGCATTCAGCCGTGGGAGCGCAGGGAACCGGCGCGCGAGGCAGCAGGCGTGGCCAGGCGGCTGCTGGCGCCCGGCGGCTGCGCCTGGTCGGCCATGTGCAGATTGTACAGCACGCTGAGGACGCTGAGCGCCATGGGGCCGCAGACCGCGCCCTGCAGCGGGCTGTCAAAGGTGGCGATGCCGCCCTGCACGGGTGCCGTGCCGGCTTCCTCAGTAAGCGAACAGATGCCTGCTCCTTTTGGAGTTGCAAACGACGCAAGGAGCCTAGGGGGCCTGGCAGTCGGCGTGCAGGCCCAGGACTGGGAAAGGAAGGTCGCACGAAGATGCCGAGGCCGGTCAGGTAGGGGTGCGAGGACGGGATCTCTCTCAGGATGAGGTCGTCGGCGATGTACCACGCGCCCAGGTGGCCGGCCGCCAGCGCCAGCGCGGCGAGCGGGCGGCCCTGCAGCAGCGCCAGCTGGCCGACGGCCGGCAGCGACACGAGCCAGCTGGGCACGAAGGGGAGGCAGGCGAAGACCTGCGGCGCAGCGCTGCCGGGTCAGCTGGAGCTTTCGCCTCGGCTCGCCAGCTCGGCTCCCGACTGCCGAGCTGCACAGCTTTCAAGAGTGCAATTCTGGGCTGCAAGCAGTCTGGGCGTGCCCTTGAGCGCACCGCGGAGGCGGCGGTCGAGAGGTACACGAGGTGCACAGAGAAGAGCGAGAAGGAGAGCCAGGTGAAGAGCGCGTGGAAGGCGGCCAGTTTGAGCGCGCAGACGAGCACGCCGCGCGCGGCCGAGGCGAACGCGAGGCTGGCGCGCGCGCGCGCGGCGGGGGAGAGCGGCAGCAGCCGGCCGAGCTGCATGAGCGGGTCTGCCTCCGCGGCCAGCAGGTAGAAGAGCAGCGCCAGGAAGACGCTCGACTGCACGGAGAAGCGCAGCAGGCCTGCAGGTTGGAAACCGCAGCGAAGTCCCGTGTGAGACCACTCCCGCGCTGCGCGGCGGGAGAGCCTGCTGATGATGCCCGATGGGGGGCAGCAAGAGCAGTGTGCCTTGCTCTCTAGTGCAGCTCCTGGCACCAGGCTGGCGCCCAGAGGGCCTCCCAAAGCACCAACCAACTTCCTGCGCCGGCGGTCGAAGGACGTGCAAGGGCTGCCTGGCGCACCTGCGCCAAAGCGCAGCACGCCCGCGCCGCCGTTGAGCGCGAGCGCAGTGGTCAGCCCTGCCGCGCTCCGCGCAAAGGCAGTCAGTGGGTCGGCGGCGGTGCGCCCCAGCCGCTGCAGCGCGCCCAGCTCTTTGGCACGACCGTCGCCGGCCAGCAGCTGGCGGCCCAGTGCCACGACCTCCCCGCCAAACGCCTGCGGACCGAAACGCACTTGGCAGTGCGCCCAGAAGCAGGATGCGGCCTGTGCATGCGACAGCACCACGAGAGCAGGCTGCCGGGCAGGCGCATTGCCTGCAGGTCCGCGCGCCCCTCCGCCAGCTGCAGCTTCCACAGGTGCCCGTACGCGGCCTGAAGCCGCGCGCCCAGCCGCTGCAGCGCGCCCGCCTCCGCCGGCCGCGGCTGGCGGCTCTGCAGGCTGCGGCAGGCGGCCAGCTCGCGCTCCGCCCGCCTCGCGCGCTCCACCGCCTCGTCCATGGCGCTGCAGCGGGCCGTGGTTTGCCATTATTATGCTTTCCATGCACGGCAAAACCTTCGATGTTCAGTCCCGCCCTGTGGCCCCAATTGCCCACTGCTGCCCATGCAAAACCTCCAAAATGCTTGAAAAGATGAAGGCATTGCCTGTGGGGCGGCATGCGGGCGGCTTGCAACACCCGCAGAGCACAGCTATAATGTTGTGGTGCCACTGCAATCCAATCAAAGCAACAGTCAGATGCAATGCCTGACATCCGACCACCGCCCAAACGAGCGCCCGCCCGTCAGACTTTCAAGGGCGGTGCCTGTGGGGCGGCATGTGGGCGGCCTCCAACACCCGCAGAGAATCGCCATGACGTTTTGGTGCAGGAATACAACACCTCAATCAAGCAACGCCTGACGGCCACCCACCGCCCAAAAGCGCACAAAACCCTAAACGCTCGCCTGCCGGAATCCAAAAGGCGAGAAGGCCGCGCCTGTGGGCCGGGATGTGGGCGGCCTCCAGCTCCCGCAGCCGCCGGTCCAGCGAGACCACCGCCGCCCGCGCGGCCGCCAGCTCCTCGCCCGCGGCAGGCAGCCAGCCGCCGCCAGAGGACTGCTGCGCCTCCCACGCCTGCAGCGCCGCCTGCAGCTCGCGCCGCGTGCCCTCCACCTGCAGGAGCCGCTCTCTTAGGTCTCACGCAGCAGCAGTCGCTCAGCGGTGATAACAATGATAACGATGACATAATGATGATAATAATGATGATAAATATGATGATAAATATGATGATAACAATAACAACAATAACAGCAGCGAGCTGGCCCATCGACTGCTCTGCTTGCAGACCAGCAGAGAATGCCTTGGAAATGGCGCCCCCAGAGGAGCTGCGGCCCTTCTGCAAGGGAAGCACTGCCAGCAAACACTGTGCTGTCATTTGCGCAGCTGATTGCTGGCGCCTGCATCTGCCTCATGACCCCACATCACCCCGTGAGAGCCCCATCCCCCCTTGCGGCTGCTGCAGCCTCCTGGTCAAAGGGCGGCGCGCCTGGCTTGCCAGCTCCGCATGGGCCGCAGTGGCTGCCTGCGCCTGCAAGCCGGCGCCGGCCAGCGCCACCAGCAGCGCCCGCTTCTGATCCGGCGAGCAGCTCCGCATGGGCACGAGCGCCGAGTACAGCGCCTTGGCGTCCTCCACCACCTGTCGATTGCTACTATTATTATTATTATTATTATTATTATTATTATTATTATTATTATTATCATTATTATTATTATTATTATCATTATTATTATCATTATTATTATCATTATTATTATCATTATTATTATCATTATTATTATTATTAGCTTTTTTCTTCTTTGTTTTTGGGCCAGCTCAGGCTGACAGCGGCCTGGTGACAAGCTGCCGAGCAGCTTCTCGCTCTGACTGGAGTGCCGCTTCGTCTGAGGGCACTAGACACTCCTATGCCGGCCTGGGGCTGCAGGATCTTGCCGATTTACAGAGGCCCACCTGCGTGAGGTTGTGGGCCGCGATGACGGCCGAAACGCGCGCCTCCGCCCATGCAGCCGCCGCCGGCAACGACTGCTCCGCCACCTGCCCGGCTGCTGCCTGCCGCTCTGCCAGCCACCGGCGCCAGGGTGTCTGCACGGCATGCATACCCGTCCCCTCAAAGGAGAAAAAACTGCGCGTGCAAGAGAGCCTGAGGCGTCGCCGCCTCCCATGCCAGCCCCTGAACGAATCTGCCTGGAAACTTCCCCCCCTTAAAACCGACACGGCTTGCAGCCACACAGCAGCTCCTGATGCGCCGGTTTGGGACCGGGATCCCCTTTCCCCTCTAGCAGGAGCCTGGCCTGCACGAGCCCTGTGCCGGGCGGCGCGCTGCTCCAGGCGCGGGCGGCCTCGGTGGCCGCCAACACGGCGTCTCGCGACTCCTGGCCGATGCGGACCGAGAGGAACGCCAGCAGGCCGAGGCTGCCGGCGACTAACGCCAGCACCAGCGCGCCCGCCACCAGGCTGTGGATGCAGCTTGCGGTGGCGCCCCGCAGCCGCGCGTCGCCCCGCCTGCGCCGCCGCATGCGGCGCGCGCTGATGTTCCAATGACACACCCCATGTCATGTCATGTCATGTCATGTCATGTCATGTAGCAGCAGATCGTGTCCCACACTGCAATGCTATGCAACGCAGCGCATCCTCTGAAGCCCCAGGCAAAGACGCCACACTCTGTGCCCCATTGGCAGCAGTGGCCTGAGGCGCACACAGCGGCCTGATGGACGCATGAAGCATCACGGCGCGGCGGCAGGCTGGCAGCCTGAGAAGCGTGCCTGTAGCAGCGGTAGAGCCACTGCAGCTGCCCGGGCCAGCGGGAGGCGGGCCTGGCCGCGCCCGGCTGTGAGCCGCTGCCATTGCCGGGCGCCGCCCCTTGCGGCGAGGGCAGCCTGCTGTCGACTGCAGCCGGTCGCTCCGGCGCTGACATCGAGAGGTACAGGTGGGCGGCAAAGTAGAGGAACGGCAGCAGGCTGGCCGAGGCCAAGGCGGTCACGCCCAGCAGCAGCAGGTTGAGCGCGCTGACCCTGCGGCAGGCAGGCAGCTGCGGGCAGTTGGCAGCTGCGAAGTGTCAGCAAACGCTGCTGTCCAGACGATGCTGGAACGGTCAGGCTCAGCTGCTGCTGCTACTGCATGCGCCTTTTTGGATGCTCGCCCAGCAAGCAGAGCCGCCAGCAGCTGCTGCAAGAGCAGCACCCAGCAAGGCCATGTAGGGGGCGTGCCAGTGCGCCTGCAGCCAGGTGGCGAGCAGGTAGCAGGCGCAGGCGACTAGCAGCCCCCGCAGCAGCGAGTGCGAGGAGCCCCTCGCGGCCGCGGCCTCTGCTGCTCGCTGCCGCCCCTCTGCCCTGCCGCCGCTCCAGGCCTTGAAGCCCAGGTGGCCGATCTCCACCATGCCGCCCAGGAAAGCCTGGCGGCCACGCTCAGGGCACTTCAAATCGAAATGCGGCCAAAGCATGCATGCCACGGCAAGCACGTGCGGCCTCTCTGCATGTTGCAGGGAGACACAGGCAGGCTGGGCAGCGCACAGAGAGGCGGGAGGCCAGGCGTCGCCTCTTGGCGGCGGCCGCCGCCCGCCGCCTGCGGGCCTCCTGCCGCCGCTTGGAGCCCGCCTCGCCCTCGCCACTTGGCGGCATGGCCGAGTCTGCAGCGCCCCGCGTGTCTCTGTCAGCCGCGCGCTGCCACGGCTTTCCCAGCCGGCAGGTCGGAGGGGCGGGAGCGCGCCCTGTGGCCTGGCAGGCGGCGGGCCGGCAGCCTCCGCGCGGCCGGCGTCTGCCGCATCAGCCTCCCGCGAGCGCGCTCGGAACTCTGCCTCAAGCTGGAAGGCTGACGCGCGCCAGCGGCCGAGGAAGCGGGCCAGGTCGCGCCCGCTGGCCTGCAGAGCATGCAGCGGCAGGCAGACCAGGTCCACGCCTATGCCCAGGAGCGTCCTGCAGCGCGCACCAGCGAGGCCCTGGTGATCCGGGCTAGCCACTGACGCCCCGTCCCGGCAGCATGCCGGCTTACCTGTCCTGGCTGAGCCGCTCCAGCGCAAAGTCGACCAGCCAGGCCTTGCAGGAGCGCAGCAGCAACGAGCAGAGCAGCGCCCAGAAGATGGCCTGCCGGTAGTCCTGCAGCAGCTGCCAGACGCTCCAGAGCAGGAGGCCGAGCAGCATGGCGAGGCAGTGCCCGCCGGCGTAGACCACGACCTGGATGTGTGAAGTGTGCAGACCAGGAGGTCAGCCTTTCCAGGAAGGGATTTTTGGCAGCAGCGGGGAAACACTCAGTGGTGGAGCATCAGGTGGGCGCTTATTCCGAGCAGAAAGCAGCAATCCCACCTGTGTGTACAGATGGTCGCCATCTTCCTCGTCCCGCTGCAGCCCCACTGAGTCGGCGTCACCTTCGGTGAAGCTGCAATACGAGTCCTTCGTTCCGCGTTCTGGCGTCGGGCTGCGCATGCCCATGCGCCCCAAGCATTGGTCGGCAAGAGCCTCGGCGCTCAGGCAGCAAGCCCCGGGCGCTACTCTGGACCAGTGCCCCCGCTCAGTGTCGCGCAAGAAGTTGCTTCGCGGCAATTGTTAAATTGCGATGGTCGTGACAGCCAAAAACGTTCCCTGGAAAGGCTGTGTCGTTTCATTCATTTTTAACCGCCACCGCTTTTCGTGAGCGTGCCTCCTCATCAGCAGCCATGCTGGCCGATCTCCCGCCCGACGATCTTCAGGCCGTACTGGCACGCTGCGACCCCGAGGAGTTCTTCCAACTGCGCCAGGTCGGTACCAGATCTTACTCCCCGCTTGGCGCACACGCTCCTCGCGCTTCTGGTCTCATCCCCTCCGTACGTTTCCAGGTCAGTAGGCGCCTCAGGGCTGCTGTAAACCGGCAGACCAACCGGATTAAGCCTGATTTCGAGGAGCTCGCAAGTGAGGACGAGCCTAGCGAGCTTGCTGCTCGCTTTCGGAGCGTCGAGGCCCTCGACTGCTCCAGGGCGGCTCATGCAGTCGAGGCCGCCACGTGGGCTTGTCGTCTGGTGGCCCAGCTGCCGCACCTACGCGAACTGCTCAACTTTGATTTCAGGAAAGACGACATCCCCGCTGAGGTGCGCCCTCACCAGCAGGACCCCGCGTCCGGCCAGGCAATCTCATGCACGAGCAGCACCCGAAGCCTGCCCGCTCGGCAGGGACTGACGACGGTGACGGCGCTGCGGTTGATCGGAGGCCTGGGAGGCAGGTGGTTTGAGCCATGGGACCTTAGCGGCATCGCGGTGTGCTTCCCCTCGCTGCGGCGCTTGGACCTTGGCGGCGGCCTGCCCATCTGGGCGACTGTGCAGGCAGAGGTGGCCCGGCTCAGCGAAACGCTGACCGAGCTGGACCTGTCTGGCACAAAGATGGATGAGACAAACCCGCTGGAGTTGCAGAGCCTCAACACTGGGTGAGCAGCAGCCACACAGCACACGTCATGCGTCCCTGGCGCGCCAGCAGCAGAACATTCCCTTCTGACCCCTGCGAGCTTCACGCTCCCGGTGCAGGAAGCTCGAGTCGCTGAGCCTTGCATTCGTCAGGGCCAGCCCCGCCACCTACAGCCAAATAGCAGCGTTCACCAGCCTCCGCTGCCTCGATCTCGCGGGGAACAAAAAGCTCCGCGACGACGGTGAACCCACCCCCCCCCCTTCTTGATGCTGGCGCCGCCCGGTTGCTGGCACCCTGCCTGACGTCTGCAGCAACTGTCTGCCGGCCGCAGATGTGGCGCACCTGCAGGGCCTCACACGACTCGAGAGCTTGGACCTGGCCACAACAAAAGCGAGCCACGCTAGCCTCAGGCGGCTGGGCGCGCTGACCTGCCTGCGCCACCTCAGCATACGGGGAGCGCCCTTCTGCAAACCAGACATCGGCCCCGACGACTTCTACCATTTTGAGGCAGACGGGGCGCAGTACGAGCCGTGGAATCTGCAGGAGCTTGCCGAGCTCTTCCCTGGCCTGGAGAGCCTGGAGGCCTCCGGCGAGTAATGCGCCAGCTCCCGGCCTCCTCTCTGAGAATGCTGCTGTCGCTGCCCCGCTGGTTGGCCTGCTCATGACAAACGCCCCGCCCCCTGCCCCAGTGACATCACCCGCCCTGAGGACGTCCGTGCTCTGGCCGGGCTGACGCGGCTGGTTGTGAACGAAATGGCCGTGCGGATGGACGATGTCAGCGGCCTGGTGCGGCTGCGGCACTTGGAGCTGCGCAGCACTTCTTGGGACGCGTCCAGCCTGCGCGACCTGTCAGGCAGGGGCCCCCCGCCGCTGCCCCTCGCGCCCTGCTCGAGGGCCGGCACGGGCTGTGACTGACGAGCGGCCGCGCTTCTGCTGCCGCAGATCTCACTGCCTTGTCGAACCTGCAGCTAGAAGATCCTCAAAACTTTGTGGGCCCGCCCTGCGCGCTGTCACTGTCGCTGTCGGCGCCAGACCTCGCCCCACTCAGCAGCCTGCACCGGCTGCGAGAGCTGCGGCTTGCCGCCGCCGGACGCGGCGGCATCTCCCTCGCGCCCGGCGCGCTGCAGCAGCTGGCACAGCTGCCGGCGCTGGCGGTTCTTGACATCTGCTCGACCACGCTGGAGGCGCCCGAGGAGCTGCGCCTGCTGGAGCGGCTGCGCCTGCGGCGGCTGTTGCTGCCGCACAAGCTGGCGGGGCCGGAGCGGCTGCCTGCTGGGCTGCGGCTCGCAATGGCAAAAGCGCAGCGGCACAGGGACTGGTAGCGCCGGCTGCTGTAACGCCTGGGGCAGGAAACATCAGTGCAGACGAGATGTCGCTCCTGAGCGCCCGAAGGGCAGCCACCATGCTTACAGCATAGGGCAGCAATCCGCAAGCTGCAGGGACGGCGCACAGCATCCAGCCGGGCAATCTGGGGCCCCATTCGCACGTGCTGCCTGCACCTCATTTTCAGATGCGGCTCCGCTGGTCGCCATCTGTCGACTGTCCGCACGGCGGCAGCTGAGACGGGCTGTGGGCGCAGATTCAGCTGCCCCTGCCGGCCCTGTTGCCGCTGCAGTGCCTGGAGCTGCCAGCCTGGCTTCCAGGCAGCGGAGCAGCAGCTGCCAGCGTGCCGACTGCAAAACCAGGGGGGGGGCATCGTTGCAGAGCCAGGAGTGCAGCGGCTGGTGTGACCAGCGCCCAGCGGCACTCGGAGGTGCCGTTGTCTCGCATGGTTTCGCGCAGCAGCTTGTGACGCGACGCGGCACGTGACAGCACACGCAGGCGAGCGGCGTGTCTGGGCCTGAACAGGCGATGCCGTCAGAACTTGCAACATTCATTAGAGCATCGAAACAACGGCCGGGCGTCATCTGTATCCATACACACACGCGCGCTCCGCTCACTCCTCCTCGCGCACCGGCAGCTTGTAGCTGAGCGTGATGTCCGGGTTGAAGCCGCCCTCCCCGCCGGGCGCCTCGAAGACAAACATGAGGTGCACGTGGCCGCCGTCCTCGGCCGTCCCCAGCAGCAGCTTGGCGGGCGCAGCGACTGCGCTGCTGTGCAGGCAGCGGCCAAAGTGGCGCATCTGCACGACCGCCGTGCGGCCCAGCCCCGCCCGCAGCGCCTCCCGCAGCCGTGCAGCGGGGCCGCCTGCTGCCCTGCATGTTCCCGCCGACGCCCCTCGGTGCTCGCAAGCTGCTGCGGACGGGCTGGAGCAAGGGAGCGCCACAGCCAATGCCAGCCCATGCCGGGCTCATCCTCGGGCAGCAAGCAAGCAGGCTGGCGCCTCCGTTCTGGTCAAGCGGAGCGGAGCAGGGGGGCGGCAGCGCACGCGGGCGAGCCGCCCTCTCGGGCGCCGGCCGGGACGACCTCCAGGCCCTGCACCTCCGCCGCCAGCTGGATGCCCGGGCCGGCCACCTGCAGGTAGAGGCAGCCCTGGCGGGTGACGACCAGCGCCAGCGCGCTGCCCATGCCCTTCAGCTTGTCGGCCAGCCCCTGCACACAGTCGTGCCTCAGTGCAGCTGTCCGGGGCAGCTTTCTGGGCAGGGCTGGCGGGGAAGGGGGACCTGCAGCCGCATCTGCTCGCCCCATATGTCCGCATAAAAGGGGCACAGCGTGGACACGTCCGCCAGTGCAGCCAGGTCGTCAATCTCTGAAGCAAGCCGGGAGCTCAGCCACAGCCCGGCCTGCCGTGAAGCTGGCTGGCCAGGCCGGGCGGGATTGGGTCCGCGCCGTCAGGCTGGAAGACGCGGGCGAGGGGGATGTCGTGCGTCATGTTGCTGTTGGCGCCTTTGGAGGTGAGGCACAGGAACGGCTTGGCCTGGGACGCCTGGCCGCTGGCGCCGAGGCCCGACAGGCCCGCCTTGGCGCGCGTCGTCAGGCGCAGCTCCACCACCTCGGCGTCCGAGTTGGAGGCCGCCTTGAGCGCGCCGCGCAGGTGGTCGACCTGGAAGCGGAAGCCGATCAGGTTGGCATGTCGGCTCTGCACGCGCCAGTCGGGCTCGAACACCGTCGCCTGCGCTCGCCAGGCGGTTGGATCAGTGGATGTGCTGAAGTGGAGTCCGATACAGCTTCAGCGGGCGGCGGAAATCTCGCCAGAGTGATGCGCAGCGAGATGAGCATGCCGTCCGCCTCTGCCGTCGTCTGCACCAGGTGCAGCTCTGTCGGCGACAGCAGCGCGCGGCACGTCTTGCCGTGCCGCTCCAGGCACGGCAGGAACTCTGCGGGTGGCGCCTGGGCGTCAGGCCTAGCGAGGCCAGTGGCGCCAAGGTGGTGCATCAGGAGGTGCTGGGGAGGCCCGTGGGGAGTCGCACGTCGCTCGAGAAGGTTCCTGCCCTCCTCCGACACCATCGCCTTGAACTTCATGCCGCCGGAAGTGGCCGCCGCGCCGCGCCCGCGAGCGCGGCATCGGCGTTCAAAGCATGACGACGAGTTGTGGCATTTTCAGCGGCTAAATTTGATGAGGCTCGGTCGTGCGGCACCAGTGCACACCAATGGGTGCAGCACCCCCTCTTCTGTCTGTCGCTCAGTGGGGAGGCGGAGCAGAGCCCTAGCATGCGCTTTTTGTTCGCGATCTGGCAGACCCATCACCCGCACATCAAAAGATGGCCAACATGAGCGCTGCCCTCGTGCGTGGCGCGCCTTTTGTCGCCGCCCCGGCCGGTCGCGGCAGGAACGCCCGGTCGCACCCGGTCCGCGCCGCAGCGCAGGCGGATCGGGCGCCCGAGCTGAACCGACGGGACGCCATGATCGCCGGTATGGCGCTGCCAATGCCTGCGAATCGAATAACAGTGCGGACGCGGAACAATCAATCAACCTTGCTGCATGCCGCACGTGAGCAACCCACCTTTGAGATATCTGCGACGCTGCTCAATTCGCGTTGCAAATCTGCCCCGCAGGCCTGGCTGCTTCGGCAATGCTGCTCGATCGGCCGGCGCGCGCCGACAGCGACCTTCCCCCGGGCAAAACTCGTCTGCCTGTCACATCTCTGAACTCGTTCCAGAAAAAGGCGGAGCGTGAGTACTTCCAGGTCCGCCTGCACCGACTGGGACCAGCCCTGCTGCTCGACGGCAAGTAGCTGACAGGAGCTCTGGGGGCGGCAGAAACTGGCCGAGGCGGAGGTGAAGGCTGAGATCACCGCCAAGGACGCGGCGGACACGCTGCGCCTGGTGCTGCACGACGCCGGCACGTGGGACGTTGCCACGGGCACGGGCGGCCTCAACGGCTCGATTGTGCTCGAGTGCCGCTCTCTGAGACTCGATCCTGTGTCCCTCCCTTTTAACCCCGTCAAAACTAAGTCGCCTGGCCCACTCGCTCCTTGCAGCGAGGAGCTCAACCGGCCGGAGAACCGCAACCTCAAGCCGATTGTCGGCCGCCTGAAGAAGGTCAAGGCTGCCATCGACGGCAAGGCCAAGGATGCCGGTCCGGGCCCCGCTTTCACACAGAGATAAGATCTAGGGTATGAAACCCTGAACCTTATCCACAGCCAGCCTGTCAAACCGACGTGCAGGCTACGGCCCGATCAGCTGGGCGGACCTGGAGGTGCTGTCGGCAAAGGTGGCCAACGAGGCGGCATGGCGCGACATCAAGCGCGCCCGCGGCACGCCCTCCAGCGGCGACGTGATCTCCAGTGCGTTCGGCGCCGCCTGGCCGGTGCGGCTGGGCCGCGTGGACGCCGGCAAGCCCGACCCGGCCGGCCGCATCCCGGGCCCAGATGCCTCGGTGGCGGACATCACGGTGCGCCCCCCCCCCCCTCATACGCGGAGGCAGCGGGCGGCTGAGTCAGCTGGCCCCTCTGCGTTCCCTGGAGCTGCCCTCGCCACGAATGAGAGCAGCGCGCACACACACTGCTCCTTACACTTGCTGGCAGCGGCTGGCGCTGAGTCAGCTTGCTGGCGCTGAGTCAGCTTGCTGTGGCTGCCACTCCCCAGTTCCAGGCCCAGAAGGCACCCATGCACTGCGTGCGCCTGGTGCTTCCAGCATACCCTCAACCCCCCACCCAAAAAACACATAAGGGCTGTGAGGCTACTTCCACCCCTGCAGGACTACTTCGCCAGGCTGGACAACCGCAGCTACGGCGCGACCGGCTTCTTCGCGCCCAAGCCGGTGTTTGGCGAGCAGCAGCTCTTCGTGCTGTGGGGCGGCGCGCAGTCGGACCCGGAGGCGGCCGAGGCGCGGCTGGTGGCGGAGGCTGGCACCAGCTTCAAGGGGATCAAGTCGAAATACGACCGCAGCCGCGACACTGTCACCCGCACGGGTCAACTCCCACACTCCTTGCCGCCTGTGGACTGCAAAGGCTGCAGGTGCTGCTGAAACGGGAGGCTGCTGCGCTGCCGCCTGCTGCCCGACGGTTTCACAGCAGAGTTGCCTGGCGGCAGCCGCGTCCCTGGCCTGATCAGACCCAGACAGCAGCAGGAGGCACGCAGACTCGTGGCTGTCCTGACGCAGCGCTCGTGCCGTCCGAGGGGAGGCGGACTGACGCCTGCTGCGGCTGCCGCCTGCAGATTACGAGGTCGACTTCATCGACTACTTCCAATTGCTGACCAATCTGGGCGCCAAGTACGACCCAAACGCGTACTTGGTTCCCATCGTCATCGACCAGCCCAAGTTCTGATGGCCCCATGGGTCTGGTATTGCGAGCGGAGATTGGACAGATAGAGAGTAGGAAAGCGAGGCCTGTACCCTGCTTGGCAGTGCTAGCAACGATCATCAAGACGTGAGTGGCATCACTGGAAGACCGCGTCCAGCGGCGGACGTGTGGCCAAGGCAAAGATCATGCCTGCTGGATATGAGAGGGCAGGAGAAGGAAGTGAACAAGGGAGGACGGTTCTCGGAGCAACAGCACAGGCAGCAGCACAGGCAGCAGCAGTCGCACGACGCAAACCTTGCACCGCAGTGCGGCAAAACTGCGCTCACAGCAGCATCAAGCAAGCAGCACTTGCAAAAACGTCACGCCTGTTCCCGACGCAGCTTGGGCGGCAGCAGGCGCACGCTGCCTGACTGGCGTGGGCGGAGCGCAAGCAGCTGTTCCCTGCGGTAGCGCAGCACAGGCTCGGCCGGCTGCAGCTCTGGCGCTTGGCTGGGCCGCAGCGGGAAGCGGGTCGGTCCTGGACAGCCCTCCCGGCTGCTAAACGCCACAGTCTCTGCCCCGAGGAAGGTCCGCATGGTGCAGCGCCGCAGGCTGGGCCAGCTGGCGGCGGCCGTCGTCTCAAAGAACTCCAACAACCTGCTCAGAGCCTCCTGTGCAGCCCCGAGGGGAGGCTCTCAGGATGTGACGTTTTGCAGCCGCCGTTGCGGGCGAGCAGCTCGAAAGGCGGGCCTGAAGAGTGCCCAGCAGCAGCTGCAGCGCTGGAGGGGAACGCACCGGTTTGTATATAGGGATCAGCAGCAGCAGCTCCTCCAGCCGCGGCAGCTGCATCAGAGGCACGAGCGAAGCAGAACGGGCGACATCGCCGAATGTCAGCCGTCGCAGGTGCCTGAGCCTGCGTCCAAACGGTGGCAGCATGCCCCCCGCTTCAGGGACTGTCCCAGTGCCGGGAGCCGCCGGAAGCCGGCCTTGGGCAGCCCAGAGTCCTGCACGCTGGCGTGCCACCTGGCGACTTGCTCTGCCTCCCGCTGCGTCCCAAGGACGCCCCACACACGCAGCTCCCGCAGCAGGGGCGCCGCCAGCGCGTCCAGCAGCCCAAGCGGCAGCGGCATGAGGTCGAGCCGGCGCAGGCTGCCGGCTGAGAGAGCCCCCCGCTCTGGCCACAAGCCTGCATCAGCAGTTGCGCCTTTTGCTGCAGGCGCACCACTGCTCCATTCCTCCCTGCTTTTTTGTGTTGTCGTCGGTAGCAACAGAGCGCCGCACCTGACACACGCGTCATGCATCGCGGACACCCGGCCATCGACAGCCGCGTGAGCTGCGTCAGGCCGAGCGGCAGCAGCCAGCGGCTGTGGAGATCGATCCCCTTCTTCTTTTTGCAGACGCTGGCGACAGTGAAGCCATCCGCCAGCAGACTGTGACCCTCTTTTGCCCGGCCTGCGCCCGCAGCTGCCGCGTGTTGAGTTCCCGCCCTGACATCTTCCAGAGAGCCGGGAAGCTGCTGCCAGTCGCTGGCCACAGTGCCAGCAGAGGGAGCGACAAAGAGCAGCTGCAGCGGCGGCGCACTGCTGGCAAAGTGCATGTCCAGGCGCCGCAGGCTGGCCGGCAGCGCGGCAAACAGCTCGCTGCCGCACGCCAGCAGGTCGCTGCCAGAGAGGTCGAGCTCCCGCAGGGCCGTCAGCGAGCCCAGCCAGCGCATCAGTGCCGCCGCCTCCCCCGCGTCATGCAAGCGCGCGCCTGCGCTGCCGGCACGCGGGGCTCAGCCGGCAGCCTGACCGGCTCGCGGGCCCTTGCTGCCACACTCGGCACGAGCCGCCCACCGGAGATGTCCAGGCTGGTCAGAGCCGGAGCGCCCGCCAGAGCGGCTGCCAGGCAGCTCCAGTTCAGGCCGCCTTGCCCCTCCGGCAGTTCCAGCTGCTCGAGTGCCAGAGAGCCCAGGCAAAGGCGCCTCAGCCGCTGCTTGGTCGGCGCCAGCAGGTCTGCCAGCAGCTGCTCCGCGCCGTCCAAAGGCAGGCCGCAGCCGGCCAGGTCGATGCTGGTCAGCTCCGGCGGCAGCGGCGCCAGAGCGACCTTTGCTAGGTTCTTGCCACGCAGGCCCAGGCTCTGCGGGCAGCGCGGCCGCTCACATCAGGATTCCACGGCCGCTCTCCAAGCCGCAGCTCCCCTGTGGCCCAAGCGGCGGGGCGGGCGGCGGGCGGCGCGCCTGCAGGCCTGGCGTGACCGGCAAGCCTTGCGTGGCGGTGTCGGAGAGATCGAGGAACGTGAGCCGCGTGAGTGCTGTCAGTGCCGACAGGCCCCGGGTGCCGTAGTGTGCGTCAAACAGGCGGGGGTCTTGATAAAGCTGCTGCCTGCGCGTGTAAGGCGGAGGATCGGACATCGCTCCTCCCATGCTCAAGTGCCTCAGGCCGGTGAGGCCTGCCAGGGCGCTGAAATTGCCCTGCAGGCGGGCGGGGAGGCGCCTCGGCCACAGCTTTGAGATAAGCAACCAGGGTGTCAAGGTAGTTATGGGCTCGGCGCGCCTGGCCCGTGAAGTGGGCGTCTGCAAGGTCGAGGCGCGTGAGCCCCTGCAGGGCCCCGAGCGCCTGCAGCCAACTGCCGTGCAGCTGGCTGCCTGCAGCGCGGGCGCGGAGGTCAGTCAGAGCGAGCGGCGAGTGGATAACCAGTTGCGCTCTTACGCCTGGAGGAGCTTGCCAGATAGATCGATGCGCTGCAGACTGGTCAGTGTCGAGAGCCACCGCGGCGCCGGGCGCGATTGCGGCAGCTTGCAGCCCGGCAGCTCCAGGACCCGCAGCGAGCCCGCCAGCCCGCCGCTGTGCTGCGCCAGCAGGCGGACGGTGGGCGGCCGCGGCCGGTCCACCCTCAGATGCTCCAGCTGCCTGCAGCCAGCTTCATTCTGAAGCCCGGCTGTCGCAGCGTGATCACAATAATGGGTACTGTGAGGAGATGCGGGGCACGCACCAAAATTCGAGCGCTTCTGCCACGTACTGCAGCTCCAGCGCAGGCGCCTGATTCTCTGGGATGCTGATGTCAGTTGCACAGGTAGCAAACTTGTTCAAGAGGCAGGGAGGCAGAGCTGGGTACGCCTCCAGCAGGCGGGCCAGAAAGCGGTTGGCAATTTCCGCCGGCAGGGCCTGCACAAGAATACTGCCTTTGCTGCTGGCCCCTGCGACTGACAGCAGAGGAGCGAAAGGAATTCAGGTGGCTCACGTCGATGGAGCTGCGAGGTATGGTGAAATGGGGGACGTCCAGCAGCTTCTGCAGGTCATGGGCACCATGGTGGTGAGTTTCCATGCCTCACAGAGACTATCCTACCCTCGTTCAACAACCGTGATTGCTCGCTGCTCAAGTGATAGCACCTCGGTGCAGCAGTCGTCGAGGCTGGGCGCGCCGAGCTGCGTCTCAGCATCCGCGTCCTCTGGAGAGTCCGGCATGTGTGCAGGTGCGACCTGAGTCGCGCCACCGGCTTCCAGCGATCACAAACGAGGCACAAAAGTAATTTGTACTAGCACAGCCGCAGGCCAAAGGAGCCACTGCGCGATCCACTTCAGCTACTTGGAGTAACGTCAGAGAGGTCCAGGTTGGATGGCAGCCATGGGCAGGCATGCTGTCCATGCTGTTACGTTCAGCGCACTGGCGGCAGAGCAAGCAGCACTTCCTAGGGCAAGCAGCACTTTCTAAAACGTCACGCCTGTTCCCGGCGCAGCTCAGGCGGCAGGCGCACGCTGCCCAACCGATGTGGGCGTAGCTTAAGCAGCTGCTCCCTGCTGTAGCGCAGCACAGGATCTGCCGGCTGCAGCTCCGGCGCCTGGCTGGGACGTAGCGGAAACCTGGTCGGCCCTGGACAGCCCTCCCGGCTGCTGAACGCCACAGCTTCTTCCCCGAGGCTGGTCCGCACAATGCATTGACGCAGGCTGGGCCAGCCGCCGGCGGCCGTCGCCTCAAAGAACTCGATCGGCCTGCTCAGAGCCTCCTGTGCAGCAGCGCAGGTCTCAGGATGTGGCTCTTTGCAGCCACAGGGGCAACCGCGCAGCAGATAGGCCGGCCTCGGCAACTGCTGAATCTGCTGTGCTCGGGAGGGGGATCGCACGTGGTCGTAATCAGGGAGCAGCAGCAGCAGCTCCTCCAGCCGCGGCAGCTGCATCAGAGGCACGAGCGAAGCAGAATAGGCAACATAGCCGACCCGCAGCCGGCACAGGTGCCTGAGCCTGCGTCCAAACGGTGGACGGCCCGCCTCAGGCGCTGCCTCAGTGCCAGAAGCCGGCCACAGACAGTGCTTACCCTAAACACTGAACCCTAAGCTGGGGTCCTGCCACGAGGGGATGGACGCCACCTGGCAATGGTGGCAACTTGCTCGGCCTCCTCCTCCATCGGCTCGAGGCTGTAGCTGTCTTCCGCGTCTGGCGGCCCCCTCCCCTGCCCCGACACGTCGGTCACCCACAGCTCCCTCAGCAGCGGCGCCGCGCGCACCACCGCGTCCAGCAGCCCCGGCGGCAGCGCCTCCTGCACGAGGTCGAGCCGGCGCAGGCTGCCGGCGGAGAGCGCCCGCGACTGCGGCCACACGCCTGCGCCGGCAGCTCCGCTTCTTGATGCAGGCGCACCACCGGACCGTTTCCCCCTCGGTGCGTGACAGCGGCCGCCGCACCTGGCACTGACAGCGGATCGCAGAACGCACACCCGGCCATCGACAGCCTCGTGAGCTGCGTGAGACCGAGCGGCAGCGGCGGGTGGCGGCGGCGGCCGCCCTCCTTCTGGTCGCAGCTGCTGGCGGCAGTCCAGCCGTCTGCCAGGGCGTGGTGCTCTCCATTGGCCCGACCTGCGCGTGCAGCTCGACAGCTCCCACGGACTCGGGCCCTGCCGGCGGCCGCGGGGCCAGGAGAGGGAGCGACAAAGAGCGGCGGCAGCTGCGGCGCACTGCCGGCAAGGTGCATGTCCAGGCGCCGCAGGCTGGCCGGCAGCGCGGCAAACAGCTCGCTGCCGCACGCCAGCAGGTCGCTGCCAGAGAGGTTGAGATCCCGCAGGGCCGTGAGTGAGCCCAGCCAGCGCATCAGTGCCGCCGCCTCCCCCGCGTCATGCAAGCGCGCGCCTGCGCTGCCGGCACGCGGGGCTCAGGCGGCAGCCTGGCCGGCTCGCGGGCCCTTGCTGCCACACTCGGCACGAGCCGCCCACCGGAGATGTCCAGGCTGGTCAGCGCTGGGGCGCCCATCAGCGCGGCTGCCAGGCGGCTCAGGCGCGGCCCTCCCATCAGCCAGCCGCCCATCCCCCCAGGCAGCTCCAGGGCCTGCCCGAGCGTCAGCGAGGCCAGGCTGAGCCGCAGCAGCCGCTGCTTGGTCGGCGCCAGCAGGTCTGCCAGCAGCTGATCTGATAAGTCATAGGAAAAGCAGCATCCGGCCAGCTCCAGGCTGGTCAGCTGCTGCGGCAGCAGCGGCGCCTGAGTGACGCCTGTGAGGTTCAGTTCCCGAAGGCCCAGGCTCTGCGGGCAGCAGCACAGCCGTTCGCATCAGGCTTCCACGGGCGCAGGGCGTGTTGCGGAGCAGTCCCGTCCCCCCTCTGGAAGGGGTGAAAGGCAGCACACCTGGAGTTCTGGCGCGGCCGGCAGGAAGTCGGCCGCCGTGTTGGACAGATCAAGAAAAGTGAGGCGCACGAGCGCCTTGACTGCTGTGAGGCCCTCGTGCCTCGCGGCCGACTCGCGCGGCCGCAGCGAGACGGCGTGCGCGCCAGCCAAGTCCAAGTGCCTGAGGCTCTCGAGACTTGCGAGGACGCTGAAATTGGCCTGCAGGCATGCACGGGCTGCGCCTCATGCAAGCCCGCGAGGTAAGCAACCAGGGTGCTTAGGTAGTTATGGGCTCGGCGCGCCTGGCCCGTGAAGCGGGCGTCTGCAAGGTCGAGGCGGGTGAGCCCCTGCAGGGCCCCGAGCGCCTGTAGCCAGCCGTCGTGCAGCACACTGCCTGCAGCGGGGGCGCATGGATCAGCCACGAGCAAGTCAGCGCACCAGATGCACTCTTAGGCCTGGAGGAGCTTGCCAGATAGATCGATGCGCTGCAGACTGGTCAGCGCCGGCAGCCATCCCGGCGCCTGGCTCGCCTGCGGCAGCTTGCAGCCCGGCAGCTCCAGGACCCGCAGCGAGCCCGCCAGCCTGCCGCTGTGCAGCGCCAGCAGGCGGACGGTGGGCGGCCGCGGCCGGTCCACCCTCAGATGCTCCAGCTGCCTGCAGCCAGCTTCATTCTGAAGCCAGGCTCTCGCAGCGTGATTGCATGGGTTCTGTGAGCAGTTGCGGGGCCTTCTTACTTGAAATCGAGCGCTTCTGCCACGTACTGCAGCTCCAGCGCAGGCGCCAGGCTCCCTGGGACGCGGATGTCAGTTGCACAGGAAGCAAACTTGGCTAAGATGGAGGGAGGCAGAGCCGGGTACGCCTCCAGCAGGCGGGCCAGAAAGCGGTTGGCGAGCACCGCTGGCAGGGCCTGCACTGGGACATATGTTTTCTCGACCACTGAGCAGGACAAAAGAGGAGGGAAAGGAGTTGAGATTGGTATTCACCTCGAAGAAGCTGTGTGGTATGGTAAAGTGGGGGACGTCCAGCAGCGTCTGCAGGTCACAGGCAAGCCGGGTTGTGAGTTGTCATGCCTCACAGACCACCTCCCCACGTGATTTCAACCGCCATCATCGTTCACTTTTCATATTGTCGCACCTCTATGCAGCAATTTGCGAGGCTGCATGCGCCGAACTGCGTCTCAGCGTCCGCGTCGTCTGCATTCAGACTCCGGCATGTCTGCATGCGACTCAAGTCGCGCCACTGGCTTCCAGCGATCGCAGGCAAGGCAAGCGTATTTCTTCAATACCACGCCCACGATTGCGACAACTCACTTTGCAATGCGTCGGAAAGGAGCTCCAGGTTGGCTGCCAGCCATGGGCAGGCATGCTGTCAAGCTATCAGGCAGGGGATGTGGCTCCTGATTTGCACTAGCCGATGCTGTCTGCAGGGAGCTGACCTGGGCGCACGACAGTTGCATGCGATGGCATTGCTTAGCAACCACTCTTCAATGGTGCAGACACCCGACACCTGTGCATTCGTCGCAGCCCCTTCAACGACAGCCAATCAAGCACCTCACACACGGGCAATGGCAGACCAGAAGCGCTGCCCCTCAGGCAACACAACCTTGAGCAAGTCCCGTGACATGCTATGCCGTGTCGCTGAGTCAGTAGCGGCCAGCGAAGCTGCCCTCCTCCCGCTGCTCGTTCCACCTGCGTGCGCCGCAAGCAGCAGCTCATCGGCTGGGCTGCAGACCGGCATCCAATTCAAGCTCTTTGCCTCGGCACAGCAGCTCTGTGCGTCATCAACTTCATGAGCTCTCGCAGTCATAAAGGGGAATTCGATGGCTTTTAGGGTTTAGGCGCACCGCTCCACCCACTCGGAGGGGCAGATGGAGCGGTAGGCCCGGGCGAAGAAGGAGCACTCGCTGCTGTCCGGCCCCTTTTCGGCCGCGCAGCGGTGGAACTCCTGGTAGCGTGTGTAGCAGTGCCGAGCCTGCTCCGGCAGCGGCAGTGCGTGTCAGCCCTGGCTGCCACTCTGCCACCCGCAGCTTTCCAGCCGCGCAGGCACAGGTCTGCAACGGCAGGTAGGCCGCAGTCTACGTGGAAATTGTTGATCACACATGTTATGTTCTGATCTAAATTCTAAATCCTTAAAACCCTTAAACCCTAAACACTCGACCCTCAAAACACTTGCACTTGGAGTGTGGGGATCGCAAGGGACCTGGTTGGTCGTGACAAAGCGCTGGTCGTTCGGCACCGTCTCCACTTTGATCTCAGGCTTCTGCTCCTCCTCAGCCCCCTCCTCCTCCCCTTCCCCCCCCTCGTTGCCCTCCCCCTCGCCCCCCCGGGCGCCTCCTTGCTTGCCCGGCTCAGCCGCGCCGCTGTCGGCTTCGTCAGCCTGCAGCCGCTGAGCCTGACCCGCTCGCGAGACAGGCGGCATGCAGCGGCCGCTGGGCCGGTGGCGGGCAGACAGGCTGCATGACTCGGCTTGTCTATGGCAGTAAGAGAGCAGGGGACGGGGGAGGGAGGGGCATGCAGCTGTGGTGTTCATGAGCGACTGGCAGGCATGGAAGGTTGGAGCAGGGCAGCCGCAGGCAGGACGGGTATGGCGGCTGAGTGAGCTCTGCATGGAGCAGGGGCCCGCGGGCTCGCCTGGCGCGGCGCACCCCCCTCACGCTCCGGCTTGGGCGGCTGCGCCTGCGCCTCCTCGCGCTTGCCATGGTCCGGCTTGGCCTTGACCTGCAGACTCGAGCGCGGGCTGCCATCAGTCAGGCAGGCAGGCAGGCGCACGCTTGCTCCCATGCCGAGCATGCCCCAGCAGCTGGCAGGCGCATGTGCCAAGCTGAGTGGCTGTGCGCGCCGCAAGCAGATCTATCGGGCCCGCCAGCGACTGCAGGCAGCCTGGTCCCTCCCCCTGCCGTGCCGCCTTCTGGGGCGCCAGCCCACCCCAGGAGCAGAGTGAAGCAGTTGGCAGGCGGCCAGACCGCCTGATTCTGTTGTGCGTGGAATATCTGCTGGAGCCTTGCACCCCGTCCCTGCCCTGGCGCTCCAAGTGTGGTCGGGGCAAGCTGGTCACCAGCTCGCCTCGTTTTTACGCTCAAACGCGTGAAGGTGTGTAATTACAATTGCCATACCATCACAGCCGTGGGGTGCCAAGTAGGAAGGGGCGGGTGGGGGCTCACGGGGGACATCTCCTGGTCCACCACCCGCGCCTGCTTGGACAGAGAGTCCGACTGCGCCCGCCCCAGCGCCTCCTGCTGCCCGCGCACGCCGCCCGTGCTGCTGCCGCCGTCGCCTGCGGCTGGCCCGCCATCCGTCAGACCCGGGCTCGCAGCCAACCTTTCTCTGGTTTGCTCTCGGCGGAATCAGATATTGCTTTTGCTTGCACCGAGGTGTTGAAACTGTGGCGGCAGGCTGGCCGCGTTACTACCCACCTTTCTGCCCGCCCGGCTTGTCGTCAGCGGCCGCCTTGCCATCGTCGCCACCGGCCTGCTGCTTGCCTGCACGCGAGAGCTTTGCATTGGAAACCAGAGCAGCTGGGCCGCGCGTGCGGACTAGGCGGCGGAGGGGCGTCGGGAGCACGCCTGTCTCCTTGCTGGCAGCCTTGCTGTCGCCTTCGCCAGCCCCGCGCCCCTCCTTGCCAGCCGCCCCTGCGCCCTCGCCGCCGGCTTCGCCCTTGGCCTCCTCCCCCTCACCCAGAAAGTCTTTGTAGTAATCGCGGTGCTCCAGCATGCACTGCTGCAGGCCCAGCGTCTGCGCCAGCAGCCGAGCGCAGCACTCGGGCCAACCATTCATGCATTTGGAGGGAATCTGAAGGGCGCGCAGTGAGAAGTTAGGTGAAGGGGGCAAGCGCACTGCATCGCGGCACTCCTCGGTGAAGTCGCGGCCGCCCTCGCGGTGCTCGTCCACGCACTTGCTCCAGGCCTGCAGGTGGCGAAGCCGGGCTCGGCCGCCGGTGCCTGGCAAGCTTGGCATCCCTCTGTCTGCTGACGGCAGGGAGGGGCGCACGGTGAACTCCTTTTTGCAGCCGCCGGCCTTCATGTAGCGGCAAAAGCCGCACTCCTCCTCCTCCTCTTCCTCCTCCTCTCCGGGCTTGGCAGCCGCACCTGCAGGCGTCACAGGCAGCGGGTTGACTAGCAGCTCCTGCTGCAGCAGGGAATAGTGAGAGATTCGTCTGGCTTCGCACTCTGCTTCTCGGGCTCCTGCGTCTCCTGCTTCTTGTCGCCCGCCATCCCCGTTTCTGTGCGCTCGGTCTGCAGACCAGGCGACTGTAATCGTCGATATCCCGCCTCGGTCTGGAAGTTTCAACGATGGATGTATACATTGCGACGAGATGTTTCTTCCGTGATAAAGTATCAGCAGCACGGAACACCGCGCCACCGGGGTATCGCCGCATGCAGGCATGCAGCTGCCGCCGGCAGCAGCCGCTGTTGGCGTTCCGCACCGACGCAATTGCAATGCGATGAGCTGATCCACTCCTGGAATTGCAAAGGCAGTCACGCTACTCGCTGGCGGCCACCTTGCTGCCGAATAGGCCGCGGCATGTGTGCCCGAGAGTGGCAGTGGCGTGCGGTGCTCACCTGCGATCGCGGGGCTATAGTACTGGTATTGTTCAGTCTCTGCGTAAAGTAGCTCGCAAGTGCGCCGCTCGTTGATGTGCGGAGAGAGTGTTTAGGAGGAGGGCAGCCTCTCGACGCACAATTTCCAGTCACACCGAAAGCGAAAGCCACTGTCACGAGCCGGCCACAATGGCGCGTCCTTACTCGGTCGTTGTGTGGGGGACGACGGGTGTCGTGGGTCGGCTCGTCGCGGAGCAGCTCGCCCGCGATTACCAGGCACGCGCTCGCTACCTTTCAACAGGCTTTTAGTATACCGCATGGCGTATACTTTGCGCCTGCAATGGCGGCAAGCCATGGTCGAGGCGCCCTGCGCGACTCGAGATGTCACGCAATCGCCGTGGCGCGCCTCGTCGCGGGCAGCGGCAGCGCCAGTTTGCGGCTGCGGCACCTTTAATCTTGTTGCGTCTATGGAGCTTACGTGCCAGTTGTCGCAGCGTCGCAGCGGCCCCGTGCAAATGTCAACTTTTGCATGCCGGCTCGCGTTAACAACGACGCCCACCCAGCCGCGCCAATCGTACTCGTCTGTCTTCTATGAAGACATGTTGTCACTGCTCGTAACTTACCTTCAAATGCCTGCACAAGCCGGCTGAGCTGCGGCATGCGGCGGTGTGCGCAGAAGCAGGGCCTGAAGTGGGCAATGGCGGGCCGCAATCAGCGCAAGCTGGAGGCCATCCGCGAGGAGCTTACGCGTATAGAGCCGTCCGTCAAGGTGCGCTTCACCTCCCCGGCGCTGATGGCCGCCTGCTCCTCCAACCGCTCGCAGCTGTCAGCTCCCCTGGTCGCTGTATGCAGGACGTGCCCATCCTGACAGCAGACGCCAGCGACCAGAGCTCGCTGGAGGCGGTGGCCGGCAGCACCAAGGTCGTGCTCGCAGTGGCGGGCCCCTTTGCCGCGTTTGGCACGCCGATGGTGGAGGCATGCCTCGCGGCCGGCACCAACTACTGCGACATCACAGGTCCCTCCCTCTCTTCGGCCCGGACATGCCTGCTCCGACCGGCTCTGTTGCCTCACAGCCAGCCGCGCATCCGCAGGCGAGAGCAACTGGGTGCGCCGCATGGCGCGCGAGCATGCCGACGAGGCCGAGCGAAAAGGCGTGCGCATCTTGCACATGTGCGGCTTCGACTCGGTCCCCTCGGACCTCGGCACCTTCCTGGCGGTCAGCCACCTGAAGCAGAAGACCGGCAAGTGCGGCCCTCCCCGCCCATCCCCCCACCGTGGAGCAGTGAGGCTGTAACAGGGCAGCAGCATGGCGGCGAAACTGGGACTCCTCAGTGCACCAGAGCTATTGGTTCCCTGACCGCTCGAGGCGACAGCTGCGGCTTGTCACACGCCGCCTCCCTGCAAGCCTGCTGCAAGCGCTGCTGTGCTGCTGCTGCCGTCGCCCCCCCCCCCCCCCCATCCCCAGCCTATTGCCTGTTCGCTCGCTTGAAATACAGGCATGTGGCCGCGACTGCGCACAGGGCATGTGCCAGGGTGGAGCTGCAGTTCAGCGACCTGTACGGCGCGCTCTCCGGCGGCACGGTGGCCTCCCTTTTCGGCGCCATTTTCGAC
>BHFV01000220.1:1324-37868 GCA_003568905.1 Trebouxiophyceae sp. KSI-1
CCCCCCCCCCCCCCCCCGTCCGGTCCAGACCCGCCGCCCCGCCCGAATCGAGAAGAATAACGCCGCCAACCCCGGCCATGTGCCATACGTGAGCAACCCCCTGCCTCCTGCTGCCGCCGCCGCGCTGTTTTGAGGACCCCCGCCCGTATCTGCTCCTAGAACCGGCTGCGACCGAACAACGACTTCCCCCGTTCCCCCCGCAAAAGCTGGGGGCCAGGTGCAGTGAGAGAGAGAGCAGCTGCTGCGACAGCGGCCGCAAGCGGGCAAACGCATGCCGCACCCTCCTGTAACAAAGAAACCTCGGTGAATCGCGTTGGTTGCCGCCGCCTGCATCTCCTGTCTCAACGCAGTCCATGCTGCATTTGCCTGCAATGGAATCGTTCCGAAGGGCATGGGCCGCCGCCGCGAATGTCTCGAAAGGCATGCAAACAAGAGCACCAGGCGCGCAGAGAGCTTTGCCTTCTGCTGGGAGTTTTGAGCTAAGCAGCCAGCCGCAAACAGCAGCAGCAGCAGCTCGAGTGTGCCGACGAAACGGCTTGCAGGCACGGAAACTGCCTGCAGTTGGTTGGCTGGCATTCGCTGCAGGCAGCCCGGCCAAGGGTCGCAGGGTATGCTGTGAGCGCTGCAGCAGCAGGCCGCGCGTGGCTGCTGGATCTCCCAAGAAGTTGCATGAGACGCTCAGCCGCCTGCTGTCTAAGCTACTGCCTGCTACTGCTTGGAGAGCGCCAGCATGGTGGCTCCCACGACCAGCACCAGCCCTGCGAGCCAGTAGGTCACCTGCAAGCCGGACCAGGGGCACTTGCGAGATGAGCTAGCCCCTGTGCAGAGCTTCAGGAGCTGCAGTAGCAGACAGGCAGGCAGCTGTTGCCACGGGGGCGGCGCATGGCAGCAAGGCGGCATTGCCGCGAGCTCTATGCAAGCGGCTGCCAGAGAAAAGGGGGCCTGGAAAGGCCTTGCCTGGTGCCTGACCTCCCGCAGCTCGCCGAAAAGCAGGATGCCCCACAGCCCAGCCACAAAGAGCCCCGCCTGCATGACTGCAAGCATGGCACACAGCTGCGCTCAGCTCAGCCGTTGCGCCCGCAACTGCCGCCAACGACGAGGCTGCAGACAGCACGGCGCTGCGCTTGCAGGCTGCTCACTCACGCACACGGAGCCAAGCCTCCAACGCAAGGGGGCGCAGTCAGAGCTGTGCAGTCGCGGCATGCAGCGTGGCTGTGGGCCTGCTGATGCAACAGACGCTGCTGACAACACTCGGCCGCGTTGTTGGCCTGGTCCTACTACTGAAACTGTTAGGCTGCCGCGAGCGTTGAGAGGGGCGCACTGGGATATGCCACCGCCAGGCCGACGTCAGGATTGGTGGTTGCAATGATGGAGAGCGCGTTTCCGGCGTTCCAGATCGCCCCTGAGGCGATGCCCGGCGCCGCTGCCTGCCGCGCGCGCAGCTGCCAGGGCCCCTTGCTGGCGGCAACGCTGGCGGCCGTGACAAACGGCGCAGACAGCAGCACGCCTGCAATGATGGGGCAGGTGTGCCTTGGGAGTCTCGCACGCAGTCTTCTGTGTCAGGCGCAGAACACAGGCCGGCAAGTGAGCTGCCCGCTTCTGCAGCTACTGACTTACAGAGCGAGGCGCGAATGCCTGCCTGCCTGCCTGCCTGCTGCAGGCTGCCAGGCTCGCAGCAGGTCTGCGAGAGAGGCGGCAGGGGGAAGGGGCCAGGCTGCCCTCTGGTGACTGTATCCCCGGAGAGGGTGCGCACCGAGGCCCATGGAGGGGATGTACTGCAGCCCCTTGGCGTCTGGGGGAGCATAATTCATCGGCGCCAGCACCAGGCCTGCACCAGCGCCGAGGCACGCCCGGCGGTCAGGAGCCGAGCTGGTGTATGGGAAGGGGTCCATCCAGCTTGCCTCGCTGCCACGCCAAACAATGACATGTCCTGCTGTGCATTGCATTCGTGTTTGTCTGTTCCTTCAAAGTGAAAGATTCGTTGTCAAGATTTTGCTACTGCCATCAGATTCCCTGGCTGGCTTGAGCCGCCTCAGTGAAGTGCCCTGCCCGACTCCCAGCCCAGCAGCAGCCAGGCGGCGAGACAAGGGTGCTATGAAATGAGTTTTACTAAATTTCCGGGCGAAGGCTGACCGCAGGCGGTGCATCATTTCCCAGGCTCAGGCTCCGAGCAATGCGGGGCTGCTAGGGAGGGGCGCGGACCGCCAAAGAGGCCCGTCAGCACGGCGGCAGCCAGGCCCAGCGGGTAGCCTGGAGCCGGGGACGGCGGCGGCCGCTCCGGCTCGCTGCCGCCCGCCTCAACCGCCGCCGAACGCTCCGCCTCCTCGGCGATCAGCCGCGCTGCAGAGCGGCAGCAGCCCGGCAGCTCAGCCGCTGTGAGGTAAAGATAATAATAACGATGATAATAACGATGATAATAATAATAATAATAATAATAATAATAATAATAATAATAATAATAATAATAATAATAATAATAATAATAAAAGCAATAATAATAATAATAATAACAACAACAATAATAACAACAATAACAATAATAACAATAATAATAATAACAACAATAACAATAACAATAAGTGATCATAATTGCTGGTCGGCGTGTGCGTGGCGCAGCGGTGGCGCCTGCATCTCTCCTGATGCAGCTGTCAAAGCGAGACACGCCAACAGCCGCGCTGCCTGAGCGCATGCAGCTCGTCCTTTGTGGCTCCCTTGTGAGGCCGCAGGGCCAGCCGATGCAGAGCGATCGCATGCAGCGACTCTTCTTATCAGCCTGCAGCGCAGTGCAGGCCGAGCCTGGCAGCGCGGGGCGGCAGGGCCGCACCCTCCGCCTCCTGCCGCTGCTGGTGCGCGGCCGCCGCCTGGCCGTTGACTGCGATGCCAAAGACGCCCAGCACGAGGAGCACCAGGCCGGGCGCCGCGAGCGCTGGGCTGCTGATGCGCTCGCCCTGCAGCCGCGCCGGCAGCGGGCTGAGGCGGCGGCGACGCTGCCATGCCAGGGTCGCTGCGGCTGCCTGCTGGTAGCAGCGCTCTGGCAGCTGCGTGCCCTGCTGCTGTTCCATGGCGCCATACACACAGGCCCATAACGTGGCTGACAAGGTTCCAGCCGGAGGAGGGGGGGAGAGGCACGTACCTGGACCTTGACTGCGTATGTGAAGGAGACCACGATGGCGGTGCCGCTCCACACGCCGGCCGCGTTGCCCAGGCCGAGGCGGCGGATAGCGACGAAAGTGGTGGCCATCGAGAGGACAAAGAGCAGGCCGCTCAGCAGGCCCCACGGTGTGAAGCCCTGCCCGGATTGGGGGGTGCAGCTAGTGAGCGCCGGCGTGGAGGGGAATGCAGCGATGCAAGGCTGCAGCGAAGGGTGGCCGGAGGCCTGCAAGGCTCACTCTGGGCGTCGCCAGCAGGAAGAGGAGAGAGGAGAGGACGATGCCGGCGCACGTCCAGAAGGAGAAGATGGGCGCAGGGATCTGCGAGCGGTGGGTGGCCTCGCTTAGCAGGCTGCCTCCTTTGGAGGTTGGGAAAAGGGGAAGAGATGTCCGCTCACCCGAGCGCGCTCGACCGGCCCTAGCTTGCTGATGGTCCCGAAGCTACCATTGCAGACCGCACTGCCCGCAGCCGCGGCCAGACCGCCCACCGCAGTCATACTCGCCGCGTAAGGTCTGCAGCATGCCGGTCTGTCGGTGGCAAGGGAGGGGGATGGGGCCGCGGCTGCTGCTGGGCTCCCAGGCTGCCAAAGGGGCGCCCTGCCAAGTACGCCTTGGCTGCTGGCCCTGAGGCAGTGTGCGGCTGTGAGTGGCTTGCATGGCGTGCCGTACAGGCTTGAGAAGAAACGGACTAACCCCTTAAACCTGGAAGCATCCGAACTTGCTGGGCAGGGGCCAGCGCCATGCGGCATGCCGGAGTTGCGGCTCAGTTTCCCGTGTAGCTTTGGAACCATGCTGTCGGCAATGACACGTGCAAACAAAGACGTCCGCTCAGATGCAGAAGAAAGAAAAACACCTCAAGACCGTCTACTGGGAGCTCGATGCCCCTTGCATGCCTCGCGGGTTGTCAGCCGGGAAGCGACCCCACCAGACTTTCTGAACACCTGAAAGTGATCCTGATAACTAGATTGATCTCCCTGGATGCCAGGCAACGTCAGCTCAGGCGCTGCCATCGCGAAGTCCAGGCTGCGCTAGCACCCTTCTCAGCACCCCCTCGCCTCCCTGTGCAAAAGCGTGTGGAGGAGGACCAGCATGGCGGACGAACCGAAAGCTGACGCGCCGGCCGAAGCGCCGGCTGTCACGGAGCCAAAGGCGGATGCGCCGGCGGCTGATGTCCCTGGCTCTGCGGACGACGGGGGCAGGGACAGGAGCCGGAGCCCCAGGCGCAGCCGGAGTCGGAGCCGCAGCCGGGGCCGGCGCAGCTACAGCCGGAGCAGGTGCGACACCCCTCTGATTCGCCGCCAGATCTCCGGCCGCCAACGACTAGATCCGACCTGCACCGCCCGCCTGCGTTGACGCGGAAGCGTGTGAAGGTTTGGTCTATCGATGAACGGGCGGCAGTCGCCCTGCGGACAGAGTTACGCGAGACATCCCGCCATCGTTATGGATTGCCTTGCCGTTTCCACGTCCAGGCAGTTGCGATTACGGTTTCTTGTGCTGAAAGGATTCTCACTAAAGCGTGACATAGCTGGCCGTGGCTTGGAAACGTCTCACCTCCGAGATCAGATCTTGATCACGGTACTGCGGCTTTGCCCAGGTCGCGGAGCAGGAGCCGCGACCGGCGCCGCTCCTACAGCCGCAGCCGCAGCCGGTCGCCGCGCCGCGATCGGTATGAGAGCGCGCCCGGTGGTGAGCCCAGATCCCATCCTCAACCCATGCTTGCAGGCTTTTGCAGCCTGCTGTCTTCCTCAGAGCCTTTGTCCTGCTTATTGACGAGGCATTGCAACCTGCAGGCGGCTACAACACTGGCGTGGCGTCCACCTATGGCGCCCCCAGCAGCCGCGGGGCCTCCACCTACGGCACGCCCTCTGGCGGCTACGCTGCGGGCGGCGGCGGCGGCTCCTACGGCGGCGGGGGCGGCAGCTACGGTGGTGGCGGCTCGTACGGTGGCGGCGGTTACGGTGGCGGTGGCGGCGGTTACGGCGGCGGCGGCGGCGGCGGCAGCAACTGGCGCCCGGGAGACTGGCAGTGCGAGGCCTGCAAGGCCCATAACTTTGCCAGCCGCGAGCGCTGCTACCAGTGCGGCGTGCCAGGCGGCCCTCGCGCGGGTGGCGCGGCTGCCGGCGGCGGTTATGGCGCTGCCGGCGGCGGTTATGGCGGCGGCGGCGGCTATGGTGGCGGCGGCGGCAGCTACGGCGGCGGCGGCTACGGCGGCGGCGGCTACGGCGGGGTACGCTTGCCGCCGCCCTTGACTATTGCTTTCTGACGCCATAGAGCGGCGATACAAGCCTGAGCTCTGAGCTGCCTCAGCCGCCCATAATATCTGACTGCCACATGCTGCAAGTCTGCATGCCCGCGGCGCCTCTGCTCAGCACCTCAGCCTGCTGCTTCGCGCAGGGCGGCGGCGGCGGCGGCATGGGCCCCAGCTTCAAGCCCGGCGACTGGAACTGCTCCGCCTGCAACATGCACAACTTTGCCAGCCGCACCGCCTGCTTCCGCTGCGGCGCGGGCAAGTCCTGAGCGCGCGGCAGCCCTGGCTGCGCCCGGGCAAGCTGGCGGGCCCCGGCTGTGCAGCCGTACTCTGAGCATATAGAGGCGGTCTGGAGCTATGCCTACGAAGGCCTGAAGGTCTCGACCCAAGGGCTTCTGGTGTCAAAAGACATGCCGCCAGTGCCTGATCCTGGTTCTGGGCATAAAGAGAGACGACAAGGGCTCTGTCGCGCCGTGCTCTGCTGACCAGTGCAGTGTCGAACGCTGCTTGCTTTTCACATGTGACCTTTGCGGGCTTGCTTTGGGAGCTCTGGGGACAGGAGAACGGGCTGGAAGAGACGCACACCAATCGGCGCAACGCCTGCAAGCCAAAATCGTCTGCTGCCCGCTACATCTCTGGCTTGTCACGCGCAAGAGCAGCAAAAGCATCATCACGGTGCCGCGAGGATAATACCCACGGCTTTCAAAACTGCAGCCCCAACGCCTGCTATGACTTCTACACAGTCGCCTTTGTTTGCCAGGCGGCCTTCTTCATCAAATAGCTCGTCTGCTGAGGCCTGTAGCCTGCTGTAGCCGCCTCACTTGCCCCTCAGCTCTGCAGCGCACACACGCATGAGATGCTCAGCAGCCAGAGCCAGAGTTGAAGCTTGCAGGCTGCAAGTAGGCTTTTCGGACGCCGACAGGCCTCTCATGAAGGGGCCAGTGCCTTGCTGCGCAAGGCAGGGGCTAGCTGTGGCTGGCCGTCGGCTGTGAGGAGCACAGATGAGGCCGACTGGCTCAGGAGGGGGAATAAGGAGTTTCCCGCTATTTTCATCCGTGCCAGTGGCGGAGAGCGAACCAATCAGCTGCTTGACAGTCTCTGGCTGCTCCAGCGTGGACAGGTCGCCCAGCTGGCTCTCCTCTTTGGCAGCAATCTTGCGCAGGACGCGCCGCATGGTCTTGCCGCTGCGCGTCTTGGGCAGGCCTGCATTTCGGTATGCGTCACAATCACAGGCTGTGTACGGGAGACTGCCTTGAGTCGTGAGCAAAGCGCAGGACCGAGTTGCCTGGGGTGCCTGAGGCTGTCTGCTCCTGCGATTCGAACTAGGTAGGAGAGGGCGCGTTTTGGAGGCAAGAGCAGAACTTGTTTCTGGTTCTGCTCGCTGGTGATGCATTTCAGCACTCAGCTTGGGGGGCTGCAGTCACTCATGCAGACTCAGACTCAATATGCCGCTGAATCGCTGAGACCAGGAGGACTGATGCCCACAACAGGCACCAGCAGCCCGGCGTCCTGAACAGGCTCCCGCAGCCAGGCCCTTCTCTTCCGCGGGAGATCAATCAATTAATTAATTCCACGCCTTTCGGCGTAATAACGAGGCAAGTTGGGTGACCAGCCTGCCCCAACCACCCCCTGTGCACACGCCCTTTCGCGTCAGACAGCTGCGGGGAGGGGGGCTGCATGCCTGGAGCCAGGTGCAGGGTGTCTGGGGCGGCGAATGCCCCGATCTGGCTGCGGACGGACGCGACCAGCTTGCGCTTCTGCAGAGCGGCGGCAGCAGGCTGTCGTTTTTTGTGCTGCTTGAGGGATCAGCATGCAGCACCGCAGTCTCTGCTGCATAAGCTGCAGAGTCGCACTGTGAGCGGGAGGGCAATGAGCCAGGGAAGCACTGTAAGGGGTAAAGTGTGCCGGTTAAAAAGGGGTCAAGTTTTGAGGCTTCATTTCACAGCAGGGGTCTTGCGGCAGGGTCTGCCAAGTGATGAATGACAGGGTGTTCGGCAGGCAGGGCTGCTGCTGGCTGTGCAAGGCGGTTGCAGGGAAGCTTGCCAGGCTGTCGTTCCAGTGCGCCCCGTCCTGCAGCACGACGAACGCGTACAGCGCCTGGCCCTTGATGGCGTGGTCGATGCTGCGGCAGTTACGGCCGAGCCTCAGTGCGGCAGTTACGCTCGGTAATACAGGGACCCGTGCCGTTGCAGTGCTGTCAAAGTCTCAACTTCTGGGCGCAGGTGCAGAAGTTGGGAAAAGGGAGCCTAGTAGGCGCGGCCGCAGCCGCCCTCTCCAACAAGCACTCTGCTGCATGTGCTGTGATGTGCTGCCGACCAGCAAGGTGCCCGCCTGTGCAAGCAATCTTGTCAGTCATGCAGGCAGGCAACTGGAAGGAAGGCAGGAAGGCGCCCACCCGACGACCGCCGCCTCAACGCACTCGCCGTTGCTGCAGAGCGCCGCCTCGACCTCTGCGGTTCCGACTCTGTGGCCGCTCACGTTGATCACGTCCTGCAGAGGCAGAGATGCTGACTGTGTCAGAGTCGCCTCAGCCTATTTGAACTGAAAGGAGCCCGTTCCTTTCGGAGCGATCCCACCAACAGCAAGCAGCGAGCAGCGCAGAAGGGTGCGGCGAGGCGAGGCCACAGCTGCTCTGCCAGGCGTGCAAGAATGGCGGGGGATGCAGAGTGGAGCTCTCACGTCCACGCGGCCGGTGATCCAAACAAAGCCGTCGTCATCGATCCTCGCACCGTCCCCAGTGAAGTACTTGCCTGCAGCGGAAGGCGAGCCTGGCAGTCAGAGAACGGCTGCAAGCTTGCCATCACGCGGACCATGATCAGCTGTGGGTGCTGTGGATTGATTTGAGCTTCAAGATTGGGCGACTGGGCAGCACACTTGGGGTCAGGCAGCTGGCTGTTTGGTTCTCGCTGCAGCCGAGCCAAAAGCAGCAGGTGGACGGACGATCGCTTCAAGTAAGTGCCCGTGTGAGCCTCAAGCCAGTGATGCTCGCCGGCTCCAGTGCGGTCCCCTCCCCAGACCTTGAGGGTGCGCGCCTGGAAAGGTGGAGAAGTAAGCCTTCTCAAAGCGCTCGTGGTCGCCGCGCAGCGTCCGCAGCATGCTGGGCCACGGCTGGCTCAGCGCCAGGATGCCCTCACCCGGCCCGGGCGGCAGCTCCTTGCCCTGCAGGCCGCCAAAATTCGAATCGGGATTCAAATCCGCAACTGACGCGTAACTGCCAGCTGTTTTGGCGGCTCCTTGGCAGCCATCCCCCGCCCAGTCGGGCATGCACTGGCAAGCTGCGGTCGCTTCTGCTGCTGGAAAACTGGAAATCGCTCAGGCTGCCTCCTCCCTTGTACGGTCAGAGGCCGCTGCCCAGTGCGCCTGAGCCATGCGGCAACTCTGCCATGCGAGCCTCCTTGGCAGGCTCAGCAGCAATCTGGCGGGAACGGCAGTTGACCCCACCTTATCGTCGACCAGCACCGCCTTCACTCCAAGGAAGGGCAGTGAGGCGCAGCCGGGCTTCATGGCCCAGGCGCCGGGCAGGCCGCTGATGGCGATGCTGCCAGTCTCGGTCTGCCACCAGGTGTCGACAATCGGGCAGCGGCCGCCGCCGACAACCTGCATGCGTTCAGGAGCCACTTTGACAGCCACAGGAATCCAGCCAAACCTCCATAAACGGCGCTTCGATAAGCGGTTTGCCTACTGAAAACGGCCGGCCTCTCAGGGCACGGATTGAATAAATCGCAGGCAAGTCTTTCGTCAAGTGGGATCTCGCTCCAAGAACACATCCAGTGACCGGCTTTGTTGGCGACTGGGAGGGTGCAGGTAACGAGGTTTGAATGTAGCTCGATGCAAGCGGGACCTCTGCATCAGTCCTGTGCGTGCCCTCTGAGGCTCTGGGGTGCTGCATGAGGCGCCTGGAGCAGGCGCTGCTGTGGCCTGCCTGCTGCGGCAGGCTGCAAGCAGAAGAGACCGCAGACAGGGAGGGGCCGACACATGCGTCCGTCCCAGCCTCAGCTTGTTGGGCCAGCAGGCGCAGAGCGTGCTCTGTGGCTGGCTTTCAGAGCCGCTGCCCCACAAACGAGCATGCCTCCTCGCAACTGCCTGAGCCAAGCCGCCAGCCAAAGCGCTGCAGCCGCATGGGAAGAGGCGGCTACCTTGAAGTACCAGTTCCAGGCTGCCGGGCCGATTGGCTCCCCCACCGTCCCCAGCACCCGCAGCGAGCTCAGGTCGTGCCGTGTGACCCAGTCGGCTCCGTGGGCCTCCAGCGCCCGAATGAGCGTCGGGCTGCTGTAGAACTGACGCACCTGCATGGGACCAAATCTATCAACATGATGCTCGTGAGGCAGGCATGGGGCAGGCTGCCGACATGCGCAGGCGAGGTGCATGAGAGCAGGGAGGCTGAGTTGTCAGCAAGAAGGGGGGGGCTCTTGGTTATTGCTTCACTGCCGCTGAATCCTGGCCTGATAAGGAAGCAGAGACGATGTCAACCGCAAGCAGCATGATGGAAAGGTAGCGACAAACCCCGTCTTTCACAGAAGCAGGCAGACTGAGAATGGGAATTAGAATCTTGACGCTGACCAAAAGTGGCGCCGACAATGGTGCAAACAAATGCGAGCAGAGGGAGATGCTGGCTGCACCTTGTGCTTGGCGGCAATCTGCCAGATGCGGTCCGGCTGCGGGTACGCCGGGACGCCTTCGTACATGACGCAGGAGGCGCCGCACAGCAGGGGCCCGTAGGTCAGGTAGGTGTGCTGCGGCAGTTAGCGGGGCGTTGAGTCAGTTACAGTTACCAACAGAGCCATTCTGGGGATTGCACATGCTGTGGCAGAACAGGACTGACTGCTGTGCAAGCGACCAGTAGTAATTGCAGCTGGCATGCATGCCTGTTGGCAAAGCGCAAAAAGCAGCTGAGATCAGCGGGGATTGGGAGGACCAGCAGTGCAGGGCTGCTGTGCAGCAGATGGCATGGGCCAGAGGCAGGCACATTTCAAAAGGCAGGGAGCTCGCTGGCGGCGGCGGCTGTGGAGGGGCGCACCCCAGTGATCCAACCGCAGTCGGCAGTGCACCAGTAGATGTCACCCGGCTGCAGGTCGAATACGAAGCGAGCCGAGACAGCCGCCTGCACCATGTAGCCGCCTGGCAGCGGCCGCGCCCCGACTCCCTCAGCGCCGCTCATGCCTCTGAGCGGCAGCTGCAGCTGGCCGCGACGGCGATGACTAAGAATGACACATGCGGCTGCTTCCTTCTTCCGCATCAGCAGCAGCCACCCACCCGCTGCTTGCGTGGTAGCGCTGCTCCGTTTGGGGCACTCATGCAAGCGGTCACTATGGTCTTCTGCGGTTTGCAGGGGCAAGCCGTGGGCCTGATGCGACGCCAGCCTCGTTTCAGACACTGCTGCCGCTGCCGGAGGCCGCATGCCTCCGTCAGAGATGCAGGAGGCGGCGCCCGGGAGCTGTGCGACGCACCGGTCGTGTGCAGCACGCCCTTGGGGCTGCCTGTGGAGCCGGAGGTGTAGAGCAGGAACAGCGGGTCCTCCGCGCCCATCCACTCGGGCCGGCAGGTGGGCGCCTGCTGCGCGACGGCCTCCTGCCACCACACGTCCCTGCCAGACTGGCACTGGGTCGCGTGGCGCGGCTTGGCTGCCGCGTGCTCCCAGACCAGCACCGTCCCGACCTGCAGGGCCAAGGCACGACATCAGCACGCCTGTGCGTTGGCAAAGGCAGTGTTTCGAGTCTGCATGCAAGCTTTGTGCGTGCTTCACTCATCGGTCTGAGAGTCCCTTCAAACTGCTTGTGCAGCATTGTGTTTTCCGCACATTCTTCTTGCATTCTGCTGCTGTCGGCAAAACAGTGCCGCACCCGCTGCGTAATCGCACCGCCCAGCTCAAGACTAGCAGCAGGAAACTTGACTGGCTGTGGTAGACCGCCCCGCCGCAGCTTTGGAGCGGCTCAAAGGCTCTGAAAGAAGACAAGAAGGCGCCAGGGAAGCAGGCGCGCCTGGAAGCCCTGCTGCTGCGTGAGGCGGCAGGCGCTGTCCACGATCGACTTCAGCTCCACCCGCTTGGGCCCGCGCAGGCCGGCCGAGGCGGTGATGACCACTTTGGACCTACAAGCAAGCAGCAGGCAGGGGCTGCTGACTGGGGCTGTGGCCTATGGTCAAGAATACCGAGGAATCAAGACAGCATGATGGCGAGGAAGAAAGGCCTGAAAATCCATACAGTGGGGAAGGGATCGACGAGGCTGGCAGAGCAGCTGTCAGGCTTGAGGAGGCACGCAAAAAAAAGCAGCCCCGTGTGCCGTGCCTCCACGCATGCAAGCGCTTGAGGGCCGCCAAGACAGCAGGGAGATGAAGCAAGGCAACAAGCACATGAGAAAGGTAGCCGCACTCACGCAAGGCTGTCAGCCAGCCAGGCTGCCCGCATGCAGGAATTGGGCAACGCAAGCAGCCATGTGCACTCTGGCGCGTGCGGGAGGGCTGCCTATCAAGCAAGGCAGCGAGGCTCCAACTTCTGCACGGGTGTCATGCGCTGCAAGCCGCCTCATGCGCTCAGCCGCCACCAAGAATGGAAGTGGGGATGTGGGTAGAGAAGCAGGCCGAGGGGCGGGAAACTCACTTGCAGTCGACCACACGCTGAGCCAGCGACTCCGCGCTGAAACCGCCAAACACCACCTGCCGGCAGCATCAGCAGCCGCAGCTCAGCGCCGGCCCCGCTGCTGCGCAGAGTGCCCTAATGATACACGGCAGCAGCCTGGAAGGAATGCGTCGCAGCCCAGGCCACGGCTCCCACGCCTGCGCCTAGCCTTGGGCCCCTATTAAGTGGGATTTGTAGCAGCGGAGCGCACGCTGTGGACTGCTCCAATGCGTGCGCAGGCCAGCATGGCGATCGGCAGCTGCGGCACGAGCGGCATGTAGATGCAGACGGCGTCGCCCTTCCTGACGCCGACAGACTTGAGCCAATTCGCCTGCGGACGGCAGGTCAGCAGTCGCACGTAGGCTGCAATACGATACAGCCCTGGCACCTGCTGCTTCTGCCAAAGGATGCTGAAAAGTTGCGGGGGCCGAAGGCGCGTCGGCAACACCAGCAACTCGTCACAGGAGGAGCAGCGCCAACCATAAGGCATGCTTGCACTCACGGCATCTGCTGTCACTAGCCTTCCCCTCTCTTTAATTCACCAAAGCTAGGGGAAGGCCCGGGGGGCAGCTTGACTGCTTAGAAGGGGCAGCTGGAAGCTCCCGGCTGGCATCGCCACGGCCCCGGCCTGTCTCGGCAACGGACTGCTGTGAAGCCGCTGCTGCAAGCTTACCCGGTCTGCTCTGCTCTGGTGGCTTGGAATCGACTCAATGTCCTAGACATGTGACGAAACGGCAGCAGTCAAGCAGCGCCTCATCTCACTGCCATCGCTGCCACCTTGCTGCCTGTGACTGAAGGAGGGAAGGAGGGAGGAGGTGCAATCGGAACCCATGGGTGCGCAGCCCTCACCAGGCGACATGTCTCCTCCAGCACCTGCCTGTAGCTCAGCGCCGCGCCCGTGCCTGGCTCGTTGCCCTCCCACAGGAAGCAGGCGCGCTCGCCGCTGCCCAGCGCAACGTGCCTGTCCAAGCGCAGGCCACCTCATTTGCCATCAGGGAGATGCTCTGGCGGTTATGGCCTGCCTGCAGACTGCCTGCGCTGGCCCAGCATTTCCTTTTCCCAAATGCAATGCTCTATATCAGGCTTTGACTGCCCGCCCCGGTAAAACTCTTGAAGTTCAAACTCAGATCGGCCCTGGTAGTCGCAGGCGTGGCTGGCGGCCACCTGTCCAGGGCGTTGTAACAGACGTTGGTGGCGCCGCCTGCGAAGAAGCTCATCCCGACGGGCCCCCTGGAGGCGTCAAAGTTCCAGGAGACGTGGTCCTCTCGCCACTGCGGAAAACAGTGCCGTGGATTAGACGCAGGAAGGATGCCAAGTGCGAGCAAAAGCAGGGAAGGAGGGCCGCCTCGCTACAGGTGCCTGGAGAAGCACGCTTGCCGCCCTCATATGGCGACTAGAGGTGCGAGCACGACAGCTTCAGTACTTGCATGCCAGAAGGCCTGTCAAGCGAGTGCAAGACAGCCGTGCCCGGCTCTCGACTGCCAGCGCCGGCAGGCCACCCTGCTGAGGAAGGCGGGCGTACCCGCTGATGCCAGTGGAACTCCTCCGCAAAGTTGGCCCAGAAGCCAGCCGGGTCCCGCAGCGACAGAGCGTACAGCCGCTCGTAGTCTGCCCGACAGTTGACGCCTGAGCGAGCCCAGTACTTGGCGTCCACAACAGCCGGCGCCTCCTGCATGCATGAGAAGCGCGCTGAACCTCCTGCCCACTGCCATTAGCTGTACAAGCTCAGCAGAGAGCTCGCATAGTTGAGAGCCCAGCCAAAAATGCTTTCGGAAGCCACCACCCCTCCGGAACTGTAACCTAAGAGGCAGTGGCGCGTAGGAAGCTGATGGATACAGGAAGAGCACGGTGCTTATAGTTGCCGCATCGCCGCCCCGGGGAACGAGCGATTATGTTGTGCATGCATGGATCTGACGTGTACCTGATGGGCGTCGGTGTGTGCCCTTGTGATAATGGCATCCTCTGCAGGCAGAACATCGGTCCGTCTCAGTGTCTCTTTCACATTTCCGGCTGACGAAGCAGCCGACAGCTTGCGGATGTTTTGCTAGGGGTCGAGCAGCGGCACAAACCGGTTGGCGCCGTTGCGGCCAGGTGGCCTTGAAGGACGCGCAGCCTTTCCATTGCTCCTCTCGCTGCACGACTGCAAAAGCGCATCATGCGGGCCGGGCCCGGAACGGTTGACTCATTCCGCTCCAGATCTCCCAATTTTTCGCGTCCACTTCCAGTTGTTCAGAATAGACGATTTGTCTTTCCTTTTGATTTCTGCGCGACGTGACCAACTTGGGCTGAAAGGCCGCAAACACCAAAGTCGACATCGCGCTTTGCGCTTTCCCTCACACCATGCAGGTCGCTGCTCGACAGTTGGGCGTGTCTAGTTGTCGCCCAGGTAAATTTCGAGTAGCCGTGGACTCGGATGCTGATTCGCGCTGCCGCCAGTATTGCGCATGCCACATGCGAAACGGCTTGCCCGCTCTGAGAGGCTGCGTGGCTCGTCCGCAGGCGCAGCCCCGGGAATCCACCGCTTGGGCCGGGGAGCGATCAAGCCAGTGGCTCGTCTGGCACCGCGTCGGGCCGCCAGGCTTGCGACTCGAGCAGCGGCAGCGCAGGCGAGGTCCCCGCCTCTGAGCACACGCCAGCCCTTCAGGAGGCAGAGAGGCTCGTGAATGAGCCTCTGTTCAGTGAGTACAGACGGCGGAGGCGGCTGTGGAGCACCACAACCAGCTCGTGGCGCCAGTGGACACGCCCTACCAGCACTCGCTGCTGAAGGAGAGGGCGCAGTATGAGGAGATGTACCGGGAGAGTATCGAGAATCCGGCTGCCTTCTGGGGCCGCATGGCGCAGCAGTTCCACTGGGAGACGCCGGTGCGTGTCCATCTTCTTCCTCGAGAGCTTTACATGCGGCAAAGCTCTCCGGCAGCCGAAAGCTGCTGGCCAAAATGCTCTTGCCTCACTGCTGCTGAGCCCACCTACTTGTGTCTGACTCTCGCTGCAACTGCTGCAGTTTGAAGCCGACCACACGAGCAGCAACTTTGACGTCCGCAGCGGCCGCATCGAGCACACTTGGTTCCGCGGCGGCACCACCAACCTCTCCTACAACTGCCTGGACAGGTACTTGTTGCCTGCAAACCTGGGCGGCAGGCCAGGTATTGTCAATGAGAGAGGAAGCCGCGCGACAGAAGCGATTCAGGCTGTGCACTTTTAGGGCGAACAGTTGGACAGCTTTTGCTGTCTGTTGCTGACGTGAAGCTGTGTCCAAAGGGGGACTCGCATGCAGCGCAAAACGTCCGTGGCACTGACATAGGCAGCCTTTTGATTGTGCAGGCACGTGAAGGAGGGCCGAGGAGATGCCCCCTGCTTCCTGTGGGAGGGCAACGAGCCGGCAGACGTCCGGCGCGTCAGTTACAGCGAGGCGCTGGCCGAAGTGTGCCGCCTGGTGCGGCTTCCCGCCCTCTCCCGCTTCTGTTGCAGGCCCGCATCTGCTTCCTCCGCTGTCGAGGCAAGCGGCGCCTTTCAGGCAGCGCTGCAGCAGCCGCGGGTCAGCTTGCATTGTGGCTGGCAGAAAGGCTCCTAGCAGGCGCACACATGCAGCGTCTCTGCGGGCTCTATTTCATCCACCAAGCTTGATCGGCCTGCAATCAACAGCAAAGCTGCAGCGCTGATATCCAGGCTGGAGGCAAGCAGCCGCCTGCCAAGGGACTTCGAGCATTTCAGCGGCCTGCATACAAGGTTGATCCACCGACATGCATGTAGCTCTGAGCTCAACTCACCGCTCTGCAGGCCAACTGGCTCAAGTCTGTCGGCGTCAAGAAGGGCGATGCTGTTGCGCTGTACATGCCGGCGGTCGAGAGCCTGCCGATCGCCATGCTGGCTTGCGCACGCATCGGCGCGGTCCACAGCGTGCGCTCCCACCCCACGGGCCCATAGCTTTGGCAGATGCGCGGGAGGCACACTCTCGAGCTGTTCTCATCCCTGCCAGGCCGCGGCTGCCTGTGATTTCATGCGCCAAGTGCAGCAGCAGCGCGAGCGCTGAGCCGCTGCCGCTGCGTCTGCTGGCAGGTGGTCTTTGGAGGCTTCAGCGCCGAGTCGCTCGCCAGCCGTCTGGTTGACTGCAAGTGCGCCTCTGCCGTAACATCCCCTTGACAAGCTTTCATGGGCGGCAGGAGCCCATGAAAGTAGATGACGACGGTTGGGCAGGACTCTGCTCAGGGGACGAGCGGGCAACTCTGGCTTTTGAGCTCAGTTTGAGGCCTGGTGCTGCAGGCCCAAGGTGCTCATCACGGCCACCGGCTCCATGCGCGGCAAGAAGCCGATCCACCTGAAGAAGATCGCAGACGACGGCGTTGCGATTGCCGCCAAGGACGGCTTCCAGGCACTTTCCCTCCCTGTCCCCTCTGCCTGGCCCGCACCTTCATCTGCAAGCGCAAGATGTTGGAGCTTCGCTCAGCAGCGCTGCGTCCGGCTCCTGCTTCTCCTGCTGCCTGGCCTGCATCGACCTCAGGAGCCTCACTTCTGAGAAGCGGCGTTCTTTGGCTGTCAGCAATGCAAAAAAGGGTCAGTGAGGCACAGGCAGGGCGCGCACCGTGCCTCCGGTGCAGCCTCATCCGGGCTTCCCACTCACAGCGCCACCCGTTCCAATGACAGCACACACCGAATCTGCAACCGATGCCCTTGAAACTCGTGCCACGTGTAACTCCCACGCTAAACACCCACGCAGGTGGAGACCTGCCTGGTCTACAACAACACGCCCTCCTACCAGGCCGACCAGGCGTCCTTCCAGGCCGGCAAGGACACCTGGTGGCACGAGGCCGTGCCTCCTCAGCCGGCCGAGTGTGCCGTCGAGTGGATGGGTGCCGAGGACCCTCTGTTCCTGCTCTACACCTCCGGCTCCACCGGCAAGCGCTCCCACTCCACCCTTGCATCCCAAAGTCCCACCCTGCTTTTCTACCCAGCATCAGCTGCCACTTGCATCCCAAGCCTGGCACTGCAACCTTCTGCCCGCAGGCAGCAGCATGCCTCACGTGCTTCATTCGCAGCTGCGCGGCGCCCCGCAGCTGCACGGCGCCCCGCAGCAGCACGCAACAGCGCTGGGCCTGCAAGCAGGCACACAGCATTGCAACACGCGGGGTCTCCGCACATTCGGCTCTGTTGCATGACCCTCCTGCTGGCTCCTTACCTAAATGACCGCGGGAGTCATACCGTGAGATGAGGGTGAGGGAGCCCTGGCGGCCAGTGATTGGCTGGCTTTGCAGCGCGTAAGCCCGCCTCTCCAGCCTGTCAAGTGATGGCCCCCGGCCTGCCCCTCGCAGGCAAGCCGAAGGGTGTGCTGCACACCACCGGCGGCTACATGGTGATGGCTGCCACCACCACTCGCTACGTTTTCGACCTGCAGCCGGGCGACGTCTTCTGGTGCACTGCCGACCCCGGCTGGATCACTGGGGTGCGCCCTCCCCTGCCTTTTGTGCCGGCTTCAAACGCTCTGCAAATGCTAATTAATATTCAAGCTGCTTCGGCTTTTACTGTGTTTGCTTTTTGCATCACTGGCAGCCTTGCTGTGCAATTGGATATTGCCGCGCTATCTTTGTAGTTAGTTCGAGGGCCAGCAGCAAACCAGCCTTGCAGCCTGATTGTGCGCTATGCAACTGGCATCTCTTTCCGGGCAAATGAGAGGGTCACAGCGCCAGCCAACGCCAGTTGGCCTCCTGTCTGCTGACTCCCTACTAAAACCCCCCTCCCTGGTAACTGCAGCATACCTACCTGGCCTACGGCCCGCTGCTGTGCGGCGCCACCAACGTGATCTATGAGGGCGTGCCCAGCTACCCCTCGCCTGCCCGCTGCTGGCAAATCATCGACCGCTACCAGGCACACACTCCTTTCCTCCCACCGTACACCACCTGTGCCGAGGAAGCAGCGCTTCTGCGCTACGTGCTGTTGGGCCAAAACTGCACTTCGAAAGTCGCTCCCTGCCTCAGCCTGTCCAGTCCTCTGGCCCAGCAGCTGAGCCACAGTTCCAAGCAGGCACAGCAAGGATACCTTAGCCAGCCCGCATGTCGCCCTGGCATGCACAAATCGGGTGTTCGGCCAAACGACTGGAGTGCAGCCTCGCGACAAAAGCAGCGAAATTCTGTTCCGCAATCGGGCAAGAAAACTGAAAGATGGCGAATGACAGACGCTATGTCTCTGACCTGCCGCAGGTGAAGCAGTTCTACACCGCCCCGACGCTGATCCGGGCGCTGATTGCCGCCGGCGACGAGCACCTGGAGGGCACCGACCGCTCCTCGCTGCGGGTGCTGGGCTCTGTGGGCGAGCCGATCAACCCGCAGGCCTGGCACTGGCTGCACTCTGTGAGCTCCCCTACCCTTACTCAAAATGAATCTTGGGGCCAGCAGTGCAACAGTGGCTGGCCGATTGGGCTGATCAAGGCAGAAAGCTGTTTGTGTCTTGCGGAACCACGCCTTGCTGTTGGAGGTTTGCAGCCAGGCTGGCGTTGGTGGGCATTCTGACCAAAAAGGAAGACACAGAAGGACTGCAAGAAGGACAGCAGCCTGCCGGCAGGCCTCACGCCTGCTGCTGAGGGTCGTCGGCTGCCGGCTGCAGAAGGTGGGAGGGGGCCGCTGCCCCATCTCTGACACCTGGTGGCAGGTGACTGATTCTGTCCCCAGTGCACCGCTGCATACCACCCCAGCACACCACCCCGCAAGCAGCTTTCCCTTGCATGTTTTCAGGGACCCAGCCAAGCACAAGCTATCAACAGGCAGTCGGCTGCATTTCTTTGTTCCTGTGCCGCAGCAGGGCCTGACAGCAGAGCCTTTAATTAAAGGAACGCGTGATATACCCAAACAGCAATTTCCAGAACCCACAGTGAGAATAGACTCGTACAAATCAATCAAACTTCTGCCTGACTGCTGGCCTGTTGGCCGCAGACCGAGACCGGCGGCCACCTGATCGCTCCCCTGCCGGGCGTGTGGCCGCAAAAGCCCGGCTCCGCCTCGCTGCCCTTCTTTGGCGTCGAGCCTGTTCTGGTTAACGAGAAGGCGAGCCTTGGACCCAGCCAGCTGCCTGTGAGCTGCATGCCAGCTTCACAAGGTCGCAGCAGATCGTTGAGAACAGACCTGCCCCTCCTCGCAGCCCGGACTCCCACAGACGCATGCTGCCTTGCCCCTCTGTTGGCCTGGTAGTGACCAGGCCGGTGGCAAGCCATGCTTGCGACAAGCGGGCCTTCTTGTTCCAAGCCTCCTGCTGATCCTGCAAGTGCGGCTGCTGCAGGGCGAGGAGCTCCATGGGCCGGCTGAGGGCCTGCTGTGCATCCGCAAGGGGTGCGCCCTCCCCTCCCCTTCCCTTTAATCAGATTCTGCACAAGAAGGGGCAGCATTTCTCACAGTTTGGGCAGCCTGCATCGGCACTAGAAGTCTGGCGGCATTTGGAGCGCTCAGCAAGAACGCAGCCTAGAGCGGGTGACTAAGGCTCCTGCCCTGGCTGCGGTGCAGCTGGCCCAGCACGCTGCGCACTATTTTCGGTGACCAGGAGCGTTACGAGACGACTTACTTTGCGCCCTTCAAGGTGATGAAAACACCGCGGCACCCTCTGCATGCTTGATAACGCCGCCTGTGATTGCAATGCCGCCTCTGCGCTCACGTCAGGGAAGGAATGTGTCTGAGCGCGACCGTCGCAGCCTGCATTATGCTGCCTGCAAGCCAGACTCTGTGGCCTGCCCATGGCGGCTGATTATACCGGCAACCGCTCTTGAGAGGCTGCTGGATCCCAACAGGGGTTCTACTTCAGCGGAGATGGCGCGCGGAGAGACGAGGACGGGTGCGGCTTTTCCTCGGTCCTGATTTGGCAAAATGCGTGCCTTTCTGCTTTGGTACCAAGGAGGGTGTCAGCTGGCAGGCACTGGATGCACTCAGCGGGTGGCTCTGGCCTCAGAGAGGCACGCCAGTGATCTGGCTTGCCTCGTCAACACGCCCAACGGCGTTCATTTATTTATTCAGAGGGGCTGTCATGCCTGCCACAGCACTGCCTGCGTTGTCTTGCAGCTTAACCCTCCGCCCCCTCCAGGAAGCCCTGTTCAAGATCGCAGAGCTGCACCAATGCGGTCTCACGCCCCGCCTCTGCTGCTGCAGCTACTACTGGATCACCGGGCGCGTGGATGACGTCATCAACGTCAGCGGCCACCGCATCGGCACCGCCGAGGTCGAGGGCGCGCTGGACGAGCACCCGGCCTGCGCGGAGGCAGCCGTCGTCGGGTGCGCGCCTGCCATTACTAACCATTACTAATTGTGATGGTAACGTGACAGTGACAGTCCCGATCTCGATCCTGTCAGTGCATTACTCACGAGGAAGCTGGAGGGCTAGCCTGCCATGCAATCGAGCCTGACTCTCCTGGACTGTCAGGAGAACTCACTTGCCTCAAGACTGCCGCTGGCGCGCGGTTGCTGAGGGCTGACGGGAGCTGTGTGGCTTGCTGGCAGGGTGGAGCATCCAGTCAAGGGCCAGGGTGCGGCCCACATCCCCCTTCCTGCCTTGCAAAGCAACGTCACGTCACGTCACGTCACATTGCTGCAACGCCTCGCCTGCTTCCCCATGGCTGCCTTTGACACAGCAAGCGGCCTTCTCTACCTGCGGCTGGCGCACACCCACCTCAAGAAGCTGCAGCACTCCCAGAACACCCAACAGCGCCTTGCAAAGTGCCGAGCGCTTGCGCCCGCAGGCATCTACGCGTTCGTGGTGCTCAAGGACGGCGGCGAGCCGTCCGATGCGCTCAAGAAGGAGATGGTGGCGACCGTGAGGGCCGAGATCGGCGCCTTTGCTGCCCCGGATGTGATCCACTTTGCCCCCGGTGAGACTTCCCGCCCTCCCCTTGACGGGCGCCTGCATGAGCGGCACGCGGCAGCCTGCCCTCGTCAGGCAGCATGCTGCTAGCAAGCAATGCGGTGGAGGTTGAATGCAGCTCAGGAGGCTAGCCCCAGTCTCAACCCCGCTGCACAGGTCTTCTCTTGCTGCTGCGACTGCTGTGGAGGGTGAGAAGAAGAAGTGCGGCTTCTTTGAGAGTGAAGTAGAGGGCTGTGCTAGTCAGTGCAGGGCTGGGCTAGTCACACTCAGATGCAGCTCAGGTACGGTGGCACTGAAGCCCGCGGTGCTGGGCCGCAGACCTGCCCAAGACGCGCAGCGGCAAGATCATCCGGCGCTGCCTGCGCAAGATTGCGGCCAAGGAGGAGGACCAGCTGGGGGACACGTCCACCATGGCGGACCCCTCTGTGGTCGAAAAGCTGCTGGCCACGCGGCCATGACTGGCTTGCAGTTGCCCTGATTCATAGAAAGACTTAGGATTGGTTTCACGGGGGCCTGCTTCCGACATGGAGCAAGCGAACGAGCGGCTAGGGGGTGGCGTGTGCGGCATGAGCAGGTATGGCTGTGAGATGGCACACAATGAGGACAACGGAAGCTAAGTGTGATCTCTGTGAGAACTGCCGCGCTTCAGATTTCAGATGGCCTGCCTGGGCTTCCCGCAGCCTGGCAATGAGATGAAGTTCACCACCACCAGCCAGTCAGCACAGCAGCCTTTTGACGCATTCTCCTCTTTGTCATTGGGACACCGACCTGCGAAGCTGGACGCGCTGGCGGATGGCGTGCTAGACCGGGATGCAGTTCTTCAGCCGAGTTCGCAAGTTCTTCACGGGCGAGGTGTGTCCTGGCCATCTATACCACAGGTAGCGATGAGCTTGCAGGGATACGACTCGCTCGCGGAGCAGATGTGCCAGCCATCCCAGGAGATGCCCCTGGGCATAGCGGCTTGGCTGACGCATCTGGCCTTGTAAATGGAGTAACACGCAGGATGTGGGCTGGTCCATTGTATCGCTCTGCCAGGATTCGCGCAGGATGCCAGATGTCGTCCCTTGCAACCAATGCCTGACCGCTTTGCGCCTGCAGGAGGAGGGCGAGCCGCAGGAAGAAGCCGGACCGTCGTATGCCTCCACTACTCCGCGCCAGGGGCGGCCGCAGGGCGGCTTTGCTGCCAAGCGAGAGGTCGTTGTGCCCCGACAGCCCATCCTACAGAACGCAGGCTACGGGGCTGCCGGTGGAGTGCAGGTGCCTCAAGCTCATGAAGACTTCTAAGGCTTGAAAAATTCACTCACGATCTGCTGCTTTATAGGCCTTCTGACTGTGTGGCGCAGGGACTAGCCTGGTGGCGGGCGGGCCTGAAGATGGATGCTGATGGGGACGTGGCAGACGACTTTCTGCAGGAACCGCGCGACCTCAGTCGCAAACGACCGCCTGACAAGGCACTCTACAAGGTAGTTGCCTCCACTTGGAACCCAGCCAACATGCTGCTTGGCACTACAGGGAAAATGGGCGCGTCTGCTCGCATGGGTGGGTCAGCTTGCCGGTCGCATCGCGGGCGTGCAGCCACCTGCTAGAAAGGTTGGATGAATGAAAAGGCAGACTGAGCAGTCCAAAGCTCGCAGCAGACTGCCATCAATCCAGCCACCTGCTCTGCAGCCCCACTTGCTCATGCGTGAGCTGCACTCGGAAGGCCGGCTGCTGCCCTGCAGGTGCAGAAGCGCAGCATCCAGGCGGCGCGGGTGGGCGAGGGGCAGCTGGCGGTCGCCGGAGGAGACATCGTCGTGCTGCCTGAGGGCGCAGACAGCAGCGGTGCCAGTGCCGCTGCCTCGCCGTGATGCATCATCCTCTCTTTTGTTCGTCACAAGCAGCAGCCACCTCGTTTCAGGGCTGTGCGGTAGGCTAGCAGGTCTAAGTTTCTGTCGCTGCTGGCAGCCAGGAAACAGAGCCAGCACTCGCACTGCGGCAGCGCGTATGTTTCAACTCTTCTCGTGCGCACCAGCTGTGTGACCGAAAGCTAAGCAGCAGTAAGCGCGACGGCGCGTCCAAAAATGGCTGTTGGCTGGGAATCAACTCGTTTGATTGGGGCTGCCTCAGGGGGCAGCTGGCCGCACGCAGGCAGCTTTAAGTGGGTAGCTCAAAGCATTAGGAAACTTGGCGGAACTCAGGCGCATTTATTAGGAGCCGCCTGCCACGGTGTCGGGCAGCTGCATCAGTGCCTTGGTGCTGACTGGCCTGCCCGCCAGACTGGCCGGGCGATTCGATGACTCAAAAGCGTGGCGCCGGTGGCTCCTGAAGAGCCACTGGTCGGCCTCCGGGGCTGCCCCTGATGGCTGGTCAACGACGTGCTCCAAGGGAGAGGGCGCCTCAGGGGCTTCTCGCTCTTCCCTGAGAGGCACCTCCTCTCCGCCTGGCGATGCGCTGTCGGCTGGCTGCTCGTAGGCCCCTGCCAGCAGGTCCATGAGCATGGCCCTGTTCCACCGCTTGGCGTTTTGCCGCACCTGCATTGCAGAAGCATGCATTATGCCTGTCCTCCCAGTCGTCCCTGCTCTGTCCAAGCAGGCCTGCCCTCGCCAGCACTGCACCGTCATGATCGAGCCGAATAAGGTCTGAACGAACCAGCGTTCTGCAGGAGCACGCCGCGTCGGCGGGCTGCTGACGGGCGGCGAGGTGCGGTGGGACGCCCAGTGACAGGCAGCCGTCCGGCTGACGAACAAGAACGGACTCGTGCAGCGGCTGGTGCATGTGTGCCCACCCCCTGCTGCCCTGCTCGTCCAGCGCGCGTGCGGCTTCCTAGTTTCAATGCGATGCTTTGCGCAGGGATGATGCTCGCGCGAGCATTCTGGGGGTCTTTGGGAAGGGCGGGAGTCGAGATGTGCCAGCCTGAAACCAGCCTGAACAGCCTGAAGTTTTCGGGACCAATGTCGCAGTGCTTCACCGACTCTTGCATGTCAGCGGCGTAAAGAAGCACTGCTTGGCAGGGTTGCAGTGGAGCAGCGAGATGCAGTGAGCGAATGACCCCCGGCATGCGCTAATGCCCGCGGCATCGGACTGCATTGCGACAATTTCGCACGCCGCGCTGCTGCAGCTGATTGAAAAAGCCGTTGACACCGCGCCAGCCGTGATAGAAATTTCAAAGCGGCCGGGCCGCGGTAGCGGCACAGCATTCAGCCTCTCGCCATTGCTGGCCCAGGCCCGTTCTATCGCGTGTTTCATTGCGCCACTGCTGCAACAGCAGCAACAAAAGGAGCCGGCTATCGGCCTTTACCTTGACAGGGGCGCGAGCTATGTCGCAGCGGTCCTCGCTGCGCTGCTCTGCAGGTGGGCAGCTCAAAGCCTTGGCGAGAACAGCCTCTCGACCGCGCCATTTCAGTCCTTCTGACAGCCAGTGCTAGCATGCAGAACGCCCTTCCTGCCGTTGGGTGCGGACTGGCCGCCAGCGCGGCTGGCAGCGGTGCTTCGCAGCGCGCAGCCGAGCGTGGTGCTGTGGGACGCAGCAGATGCATTCGGAGGCGAGTCCGGCTCCCTGTCTCTGCAGTTATTTTTCTTGTTCCTGACGTCTGGCAGAGGCGGCCTGTCCACGCAGGACTTGGGCCACCGGCAGGCCTACCAGATGGCTGCACAGCGCTCACCCTCTCACACGCTGTGGCTTTGCCAGACAGCGCAGGTCAGTTACTAAGCCACAGACCTGCAAGCCGCCCCTCTTGTGCCAACTTTGGACGACTTGAAACCAGCAGCTGCCCACAGGCCCCGGCGGGAACAGAAGAGTGGCAATGGGAGAGAGAGCCGGCCATTGCTACGTCATGTTCACGTCAGGCTCCAGCGGGGAACCTAAAGGCGTCTGCGGCACCCACCAAGGTCGCTGCTCTTCCCTCCTTGGGAAGGCGCAGTCTTGGAGAAGGGCAGTGAGGCTGTTGCCGTCGTGCTGCTGGGCCGACAGCCCAGGAGCCTCCAAACTGCCAGGCACCAGGAGGACAGCGGCTACGTTATCACTTGCCAGTCGAATAGGCGCCCTGCAGCCAGGCGCCCACAATCCGCAGGCCCTGGGAAACCTGCCAGCATGTGCCACGCCTGGCCTGCTGTGTCGAGTGTTTCTGAGAAGTAATGCAGGACAGGCAAGGGTCGGCTGCCTGCTGCAGGCGTGCTGAATCGCATCCGCTGGCATGAGGCCGCCTTCCCTTGGCAGCCGGGAGACGTGGCTTGCTTAGCAACCTCAGCAGCCTTCGTCGACAGCGTGTGGTGCCTCCTAGGGCCACTCACTGCAGGCAGGCCGCCGCCGCCTCATGCGCAAGCACGGCACCATCTCAAAGCCCCTGCCGTGGCTGTCACACTGCACACTGTTTGCCTGGACAGAGACGATCAGCATCTGTTGCCATCAATTGATCTCAGTTTTCACTGATGACTGCCGGAACCTGGCCGTACTCGTAATGCTCCTGTTTGTTACGTTTGGATTAGTCACGTTTGCATCAGTCATTGGGGACGTCGCAGGCGTGCTGCTGGTGGTCATCGACGACTGGACGGTCCGGCGGCCGGCGCTGCTGGCCGCGGCTCTGGCGGAGCAGCGGGTGACGCACCTCACGGCACCGCCCACGCTGCTGCAGCTGCTGGCGCCGCACCTGCTAGGTGCCTCCCCTCAGAGACTCTCCCCCTCTGGGACCGGAAGGGCAAAGGCGCGGCTCGCTCCCCACACGCAGCTCTGCTTTGCGTCCATCTGCAGCTTCTCTGCCCCCTTGCAGCCGCAGACGAAAACGCCAGGGGTTCCTCTTGCCAGCGGCTGTGCCTCGAAAGAGCTCTCCGCAGGAAGGAGGTGCCACTGGTGGGCCTGCAAGGCAGCAGGCGCAGCCGGCAGCCTCCAGACGTCGCCACGCAGCAGGCACCGGCTGGGGGCATTCATGCCTCGCAAGCAGCTTATGGCGCCGGCAACCCCTGGATGGCCTGCCTGCAGCCAAGGCGGGCGAGCTGCAGCTGCGGCAGCTGGTCTCGAGCGGGGAGCCTCTGCCCGCGGGCCTGCTGCGGCAGTTACAGGCCGCGCTGCCGGCGGCACGCATCCTGAACCTGTACGGCTGCACTGAGGCTGCGGGCGACAGCACCTGCTGCGACACAGGCCAGCTGGCATCTGCCGAGTGAGGCGCCTTTCCATACAGCAGCAGCTACCATTAGTAGCGCTGCGTCTGTCTGTCCGGGTGTCGTGCTCAGAACCCCCGGCCCCTACGCCCGCCCTCCCGCCCCGCGCCGCGCCGCCTGCAGGTCGCCCTGTGTCACCTTGCCCCGCCCGCGGGACTGCATGGCAAATCCAGCATCTAGTGACTGCTGAGGAGGCAGCAGCGGAAACGGCAGTGCTCCTCTGAACTTTCTCCTTCCAGTTTGTCTCTTGATGTCGCGCTTCGTCAGTCCACCTTGCCTAGCCTGCCTATTCCCGTCCCGCCGGCTCCTGTCCCTAGGTGCCAATGCAGAGGCACCACTTCCCAGCTGCAGCAGTCCGTCCTGCCAGCTCCCGCCATCTTGCACCCTAGGCACATGTCCCGCTGGTCTGCAGCGGCACTGAGCGCCACCGCCGGCTGCAGGGCTGGCGACGGCAGCGTGCCGGCAGGCTTTCCGATCCGCGGCACAGCGATCTTCATCGCGGCGGTTACAGATGCGACGGTTACGGAGGCAGCGGTCACAGAGGTCGGTGCCAACCTGGCAGTGCTGCCGCGAGGGGAGACTGGGCAGATCTGCATCGCAGGCGAGGGGCTGGCTGCCGGCTTCCTCGGGTGCGGCTCCCACTGCACCATGCCCGCAGCCGTGCCAGCATCCCTGGCTAGCCTTGCTGGAGCCTGGCCGAGCGTGGGCAGCTCAGCAACCCGCAGCTGGATCTGGGCGGCTGCGCTGGGCCTCAGAAGGGAAGACTGGCATGCAGGCAGGCAAGCAGGCTGGCAGGTAGTGGATTGACAGGAGAGCGATGTTGGAAACATGAATCCCATAGTTGCCAACTGCCTTCATATAGTGGCAAACTGCCGGCAGCCTGCGCAAGCGCCGAGACACAGCAGGAGCGCTCTCATCCTGAGAGCTGCGGCACGGCTGAGGCACTCCTGACGGGCTGTTGCTGCTGCAGGGACCCCGGCCTGACTGCCCGCCGCTTCCTGACCGTCCCTGCCAGCCTTCTGGCAGCCAGCCCAGGGCGGTTGCTGGCCGGCCCAGGCTTCCTGCTGCCGGCAGGGGCCTGCAGGGTGCTGCTGAGCGGCGACACCGGCCGCATTGGCGAGCGCGGGCTGGAGGTGGGGCAGCGACTGGACCTGCAGGCCAGCGTTGGAGGTCCGCTCATGCATCGAGAAGCAGATGGAATTGCAAGGGTTCATGGCGCCTGCCTGGCAGCTTCCTATGCAGCATCACAGCGACATTGAACGGGGCTGTCCCACAATCAGAGTGGCTGCAAGACAGATGCCGCATCATGAAACTACAGCCGTGATTTTCTCTGATGGCGGGGTTTGCCGCAGCTGCATCTGTCTGGCCTGAAAGTCACCTGGCTTCCCGGCCGAGCAACTGGCGATGGCTGCCCGCCCGCAGCTATGTTTGATGGGACCAGCATGCCTTCAAGCAACAGCTGAAGCTTGGCAGCATGCTTCACATGCCTGTCAGCTCCCCTTCATGTCATGCCCTGCCCTGCCGTGTAGCATGATGTTGCGGGCTTGGCCAGTTCTCTGTGAAGCCTACTGACAGGCTCGAACTCTGCCGCAGGCACCCGCATCGATCTGCTGGAGGTGGAGGCGGCGCTTCGGAGCCATGGGGCCGTCCAAGCGGCAACAGCCAGGGTCTGGGGGCATGGCCCAGGCACGCCCGCAGGCCACAGCTGGCTGCAGCTGCGAGACTCTCATCGGCAGCTCGGAAGCTTGCCAGCCACAGCTGCTGCTAGGCCACAGCCTGCATGGAGCCTGTTGTTCACTTGAGCCTTCTCGCTGGGCGCAGCCGGCGGCTCTGTTGGATGCCGGATCGCGACCGCGCCTCTCCTCATGTCTGACCGATGCGGCCTGACAGCGGTCCTTGCCCGCGCAGACACGCAGCTTGTCGGTTACGTTACCCTACGCACTGGTGACGAGGCGGCCCTAACTCCCGCCGAGGCCAGCGAGGCGCTCAGGCAGCACTGCGCTGCGCTGCTGCCGCCCGCGGCGGTCCCTGCCGTGCGAGTGCTGGCGCAGCTGCCGCTGGGCGCCGCTGGCAAGCTTGACAGGGGCCGTCTGCCGCCGCTGGAGCCCCGCCAACCTGACAAGCTCGAGCCAGGCAAGCAGGCCCCTCAGGGCTGGATGCCAGAGTGTGGCTGCAGTGGCGCATGTTTCTTCCCGCACTTCGGGCGTGTTTGTACATCGGTCATGCCTTGCGATGGTGGTGCTCCAGGCGAGCTTTGCAAGGCAGCCTGCCGGCAGGCAATACTCTGGCTGGCCGTGGCGCGCAGCCTCCAAAGCGCTTGCTGCAATCAGGCAGCGAGGGCAGCCGAGCTTGCGACGGCCTGCCTGCCTTCATTCTGACGCGCTGAAGGAAGGGACGGCTTGGAATGCACGCGCGCCCGCCCTTCACACGCAGGAGAGGGCGGCGGCGGCGCCGTGCTGGGAGAAGCGCGCATCCTGGCTGTGCTGCGGCAGCAGCTGGGCCAGCCTGGGCTGGAGCCGGGGCAGGACGTGTGGGCCGCGGGCGCTGACTCAGCGTCTGTGGCGGCCGCCGCCCTGGCGCTGGGGCTGCGACCCGGCTTGCTGGCGGCACACCCGAGCGCCCGCCGCTTGGCAGCCAGCCTCCGACCAGGCAAGCAAGACTACTAGAAGAGGAAGAAAAGAAGCACAAAGAAGGCTGCTTCCCTGGGGCCTCTCTGGCGCATGCGGGCACTGTCATCCGCCGTGCGCAGACGGGTGGGGGGCTTGCCCCCTGCAGGCAGTGCGAGGGCTGAGCTCGGAGTGCCAATCTGGTGTGTTGTGCGCTTGGCGAGGGGCGGCTGTGGGCGCTTGCGGCATGCCATGCGGTCCCAGGTTTAGGGTTTAGGGTTTTTTTATCTTTGGGGGTTTTGGGTTTAGAAGGCGCACTCACACCCCTGCCTGCGCCTGTCACTGCACTTGCTTGACAGGGAGCAGGTGGCTGCAGTCGCCGCAGACTCCGCCGTTCACGACCGGCCGAGCGGTGCAAAGAGGCGGGAGGTCGCAGGCGTCCGCATCGCGCGCCGGGAGGCCGCAGAGGAAGCTGGAGGCCCTGTCAGCAAGCGGGCAAAGCGCTCACAAGGCCCCCCCCCCCTTCTCCCAGAAAGCCTGTGCACCACTGCGCCTGCTCGGCACCTTGCTGGGCAGCGTACTGTTTCTCGACTCGTGGAGGGAACTGTCGCAAGGAGCCCGGCAGAAGGCTGCGTGCTCCGAGCTGGCCAGCAAGAGTACTGCTGCTGTCTGCCGCGGCGGCAGGGGAGGCCGATGGCGCGGCTGCCTGCGGTGAGGCGGGGGCGTGGAGTGCTCGCAGGCGCCAAGGCCGCTCCGGACCCCAGCCTCGGCGGCGTGGCCCTCTCGGCCGCCGGCGGCGCGCGCCTCTGTCCCTCCGCAGCGGCCGACGCAGCAGACGAGCTGGCACGCGCCTGGCAGGCGTCGAGCAGCCCTGGCGGCGGCAGCGAAGAGCCGGGAGTGGCGTGTGAGTGGCTGGCGCGGCTGGCTGCCTGTGTGGACGGGGCGGCCGCGGCGCTGCTGCAGTTTGCGGGCGGGGAGCCGCTCCGATGGGCCTTTGCGGCCTGCCATGCCGGGCAGGTCGCCTGCTTTGATGGCGGCGGGGCGGAGGTGTGGCGGGCGCAGCTGGCCGGGCCGGCGGACGCTGGCCTGTGCCTCTCCGGAGACCTGCAGGCGAGCCTCTCCTGCATGAGCTCCCCGCCCTCTCCCCCAGAAGACGCCCTTGAGGCATTCGAAGAAGGAGAAGAAGGAAAGGGGTCATTATCATTGTCATCGTCATCGTCATCATCAGTATCAGTATAGTATCACTATCACTATCACTATCACTATCACTATCACTATCACTATCACTATCACTATCACTATCACTATCACTATATCACTTCATTGTCACTATCACTGTCACTATCAGTATCAGTACATTATCATTTATTTTACTGCTAATTTTTCAGTAAAATGCACCTCTAGGCGTTCTTGCGGGAGCTGCACTGCATGGCCCGCATGGCCCTGTCACCTGCTCTGCAACAGGCCCCTCAGTCCTGCTCCGAACGAGTACCGAGCCTTAGCCACCCACACCTTCCCCGCCCCATGCAGGGGCTGGCGGTGCCGCACGGCGAGGCTGTCAGCCTCCTGCACCCCGCCGACGGGCGGCTGCTCGGCAGCTTCCGCGGCTGCGGCGCGGTGCGCGGTTGTCCGGCGGCAGACCCTTGGCAGGGCTTCGTCTGGGTCACCGGCCACGCGGGCCTGCTGGCTGTGCTGAGCTCCGATGGACAGGCTGTCGCCAGCCACAGCCTCGGACAGCCGATGTCGACGCCGGCCGCCTTTGCCGCAGGCAACTCCCGCCTCTCGCTGGAGTCGGGGTTTTGCGCTCAGGCTTAGTAATTAGGGTTTTAAGAAGCCTAATCCCTGACCCTACCTATGACAGGATGGCCGATTGACAGCGCGCTCTTGGAGCGAGGCTCAGACCGAGCTGCGGACAGGCAGAGCCGGGCGGCCTGCTATTGAATCGTGGGTACCAGTCAAGGGTCGAGGGGATCTAAATCAAGGGTATCTAGGGCGAGCCCTGAATCATGCACGACCCTTGCAGGCCTGCAGCTGGCGTGCCTGACCAGTCTGACAGGGACGGCTGCGGCCGTGCGGCTGGCAAGGGGCGTGGGCAGCGGCTGGCAGCTGCTGCGAGTGTGGCAGGCCGCTCTGGGGCAGGGGGCGATATTTGCAGCACCGGCGTTCGATGAAGCTAGCGGGAGCCTTGCGGTGGCGGCCGTCAATGGCAGCCTCATGCTGCTGTCGGCCGCGACTGGTGCGCCTCTGCCGAATCCAGCTTTGGCCTGCCGTGCTAGGAAGCTGCCGCACGCCTGCTGGGAAGGGGGGGGGGGGGGGGGTTGGACAGCTCGATCCATCTGTAACAGACAATGATTCTGACGCTGTTGGATTGTCAGAAGGCACGGCTTCTTCATCACGGGAGGCGTTGGTGCCTTGCAGGCGCGCTGCTGCGGCAGCTGGAGCTTGGCAGTCGGATCTTTGCGCCGCTGACGCCGCTGCCGGGTTCCGGGGCCCTGCTGGCGGGCTGCCAGGACGGCCGGCTGCTGTGCGTCGGCCTGGCTGGCGGAGTAGCTGTATGCGTGCACACGACCGCAGCGGGCGCCGCCATTTCGACGGCCGCAGGCAAGCCGTCCGGTGAAAAGGACAGGGAGGACGGCTGCCTGGCAAAATTTTGACATGCTCTGTGTGCACGTGCGCTGCAGGAGTCGTGGCATTGGCCTCCGGAGAGGGGAGCGCTGACAGGTTGTTTGAGCTGGCGAGCTGCAGCAATGACGGCGTCCTCGCGTTGGGGCGCCTCAGAGTGCCGAGTCAGCCGTGGGCGCGCGACTGCGTGCCGGTCCTAGAGGGCCGGACAGAGGCATCGCTGCCTGGGGAAGTCTTCGCCTCGCCCGTCGCGTTCGCCGGCCGGTGGCTGATCGGGTGCCGCGACGACCGGTTGTACTGCGTTCGGCGGTGTTTATAACGGCGTCATCCGGGGGGCAGGTTTTTGCTGCCTTTGGGCAGCCTTTTGGTCTGCGCTGCAGCAGACCGCGCTGCCGATGTGCGCGCACTTCAGTTCTGCTTTGCAGAGCTAAAAGCTTTCACGATGCTGGGAATCCGCGGTAGCGTTGATCGCCTGCCGACCGCGCATGCCGGAGTCTTCACTCCGCACGTGCGGCCGACACCAATGCGCAGGTGAGCATTGCAACGTATCAGTAGATTCACTGGTTGGGTGCCTGCTTGTATTTGGGAGATGCGCCGCGCAACGCGGCACTTGCGGAACCTCGCATCGCATTGTCCGACACTACTCTGGCGCTCGCCGACATACAGCACAGGGCAGAGTGAGATTGTTCATCGCGAAATAGAGTCAAGAGGCTTGAAAGCTTCGGAACAGACAGCAAGTAGTTTTGAAGGAATGTGCTGTGCATGTCTCGGTCCTCAGCACATGGACTGAACAAGGGCCGCTCCTACTCCATAGGCGGCCTGCCACAGCTGGCGCTGCGGAGAAGCAGCTCGCTGGTCAGGGCCTCCAGATCATCGACTCTGACACGCTGGCAGTGCTGCCACCTGGCTTCAGCCGCGAAGTGGCGCAGCCGTGGCTGCAAACCAAGCTGCCGGAGGTGATGCTCTCATGCGCCACCAGTGAGCTCTGCGTGGCTTTCGCCTTGCGTTCCTCGGCCTGGGTCTCCTGCAAATCGATTCTCCGCCTGATCGCAGGGGAACACCACCGTTGGCGAGAAACATGGCCTGCAAGAGGCCACATTCCTCTCCTTCGATCCGCGCTTTGCCAGCATCCTGGGCGACCGGCCACAGCTGACCGTCCTGGCAGAGCGCGACTATGAGTTCGCGCACGAAGGCAAGCCGACCTGATCCTCATTCCCCCCTCTCCTGCTGAGGAGGACCTGCCTTGTATCGATGCTGCTGTGGCTGGCTGCCGCAGGCCCTGTCTACTTGCCGCAGAGCAACGAGGTCTTCTTCACATCCAATCAGCTGAGTGCGTCACTTCCACCTGCCAATGCACTGTCCGGTCGCATCCCGAGCGCTCGCTCTCTTGGCTCTCAAGGCTGGCACATGTTGCTGGCCAGGCGACGAAGGCGGGCAAAACCCCCGCATCGAGCTGTATGCTGTGGACATCGACTCTGGCGCTGTGAGGCAGATCGAGACGACTGCCCCCGTCCCCTTTGCCAACGGTGCGGCGGCCTACAAGGGGGGCGTTGCGCTGCTGGCTCAGGCATGCCTCTCCACGCTCCTCAAAGACAGCTTTTCCTTGGCTCAGTTTACAGTGAGGGATTGAGCAGTTGCCCTGTCTGTTAAGCGTTCATCTCTGTCATCCCAGTGTGGCGATAGCAACAACGGCACACTCGCTGTCATCGGTGTTGGCGCAAATGCTGATGTCAGCAGTGAATCAGATGCAAAAGAAAGTCTTGCATGCGCCTTGCACAAGGGCGTTGCCTCCCAGTGACTGGCGCTTTGCGTGCACCACACAGGGCTCTGACAAAGAGACGCCTGGCGGCGTCATGTTCCTGGACCCATACTCTGGCGACTGGCACTGGCTGATCAACAACTGGTGCTCTTCTCCTGACACCGCGGTCAGTGGGGGTACCTGGCCCTTGAGTTTGACTTGCCTGCGAATGGGTCTGGAGACTTGAACGGCAGTCGAGATGTTGAGGCGCCGCAAAGCCAGGGCCAATGACAGGGCTTTGGGTGGCCTTGATGCGACAGGTTTGGCCTCCATTTCAACAGCCCCAATGACATCATCACCACGCCGGACGGGGCTCTGCTCTTCACTGACCCCAGCTACGGCTCCAGCCAGGCACTGCTTGCTCCTCCTGCTTGCTGCTAAAATGCCAGAGCAAGGAGCAGCCCAGCCTGCAGGTCGCTTGGCATCTGCCTCATGCTAGCCTGTCACAAATCAGGCCACAGGGACCTGCATCTTGTCGGCCAGTCTCAGACATCTACACTCTTGGCTGCAGGGCTTGAAGGGCCCGCCGCAGCTGGGAGAGTATGTCTGGCGGTGCGCTGTCGCCCCTGCTCACCTGCCTCTGTGATTGGCTCCTCTGCTATCCGGCTCTGCACTCGCTGTCGTCTTGTATCAGCCGTCTGCAGAGGATTGGCTGACCAGCAGTGAGCAGGAGCACTTGCTGTGACAAGCGGCCTGCTGATGCTGCTGCAGTTACAAGCCGGGCGGCCCGCCGGCGCGAGTGGTGGCCGACGGCTTCAAGCGCCCCAACGGCCTCTCCATCTCTCACGACCAGAAGACCGTCTATGTCACCGACACCGGCTTTGAGGACGGCTCTCCCAGCGAGGCAAGGGCCCAGCCACTCCTGCCGCTACTTGGCTGTAATCCACACTGAGTGCTGCAGCACAGCAAAAGCAAAGGCGTGCTGTGAAATGGCGCCTGGCGATGGCAGCACATGTGGGAGCTGTCAGGAAGGCAGGCTGGCATGTATGGGAGCAGAAGGCTGACACTTTGACATGGTGGTGCCTGCAGCCAAATCCGGCAGACCCACACACCGTTTATGCTTACGACCTGGTGGAGCGCAACGGCGGGGCTTTTCTTGCCAACCGCCGCGTCTTTGCTGTGGCAGACACCGGTGCGATTTTCCTCCTGCTCTTGGACAGTGGGCGTCGCATCTTTGGGATGCTTTGGCATGACAGCTGAGAGGGTTTGGAGGCCCTGTGCAAGGCAAATGCGACGCTTTTGCCTGAATAATTTTGGAATGAGCTAGTGCGAGGAGCCCTGGGCTTGAAAACGACTCACTTGCCAAACTTCAGCTCATGGGACGGCTCTCCTGGTACTGACGCTCATATTGACCGATGTGCAGGCATTCCTGACGGTACTAAAACCGACTTGGATGGGTCCGTTTGGTGTGGCTGCTGGGACGGCCTCAATGTGTGGGCTCCCGACGGCTCCCTTATTGGCAAGGTGATGCTGGATGGCGGCTGCTCCAACTTTGTGTTTGGCGGCAAGACTGGCAACACGCTCATCTTGCTCAATGAGAAGCGCATCCTCAAGCTGGAGGTGCAGTGCCAGGGCGGGTGCGGCAATGCGTCGGCGGGCAACTCGGCCGAGTGAGCTGCAACTGTGCCTGCGGAGCTCTCGTGTTCTTTCAGCGTTTCCTGATATGCTGCATAGGAGAAAGAGACGGGCATAGGAAGTAATAACGGCTGCTTTCAATTCCCAGCATGACAGGTGCAGGCCTGGATATGCGTGCCCCTAGGCACGCATTGCTGCAGTGGGTCAAAGCCTGACAAGCGGTTTTGCGGCAACTTCGAAATACAAACACCTCCGCTGCACCTCCAACTCAGTTCTGCTCTGGCCGCGCCGGCTGTGCTCTGCTGTGGTAGAACTACGCCAGCTGCGCATGCCGATTCGTTGACCTCGCGCTTGCAAGCCAAGTTGGTGGGCCCAGGTGAGCTGCCACCGCAATGTTTTGATAGTGGAGATGGACAAATAATGCACCTAATGAGACAGGAAACGCACTGCACATGCGCCTCTGCATCGCGGCATCTGGATGGAAAGTCGAGCTCGCTTTGGCCAAGCACGTCTGTTTCAGGCCGTGGTAAGCATGTAAGACGAGTATGAGAGCTTTATTGCCGCGTTTGCAGGCCAAGGGCCAAAGTCAGGCTGACCTTCAGACCAGTCTAGCCCGCCGCGTCATGGGAGGGGCTGCTGGCCAGACAGCAGGGGACGGCTTGTCCCACGTCGACCCGCAGACGCTGGCAGTGTTGCCAGCGGGCTTCAATCGCGCCCTGACCGAGCCGTGGCCGCAGACCACGCTGTACTCCGGCAAGAACGTGAGCACCCTGAGGCTGCTAGCAGGCGCCCCCGAGCAGCTACCCCATGCGGAGCTCACTCACGGCAGCCTACCCGCGGGTGCAGGCGCTCAGGCCCACTGATGTGGGTGATGAGCACGGCCTGCGCAACGCGACCTTCCTGTCCTTTGACCCGCGCTTTGCCAGCATCCTGGGAGACAGCCCACAACTCACAGTCCTGGCAGAGCGTGACTATGAATTTGCGCACGAAGGTGAGCTGCAGCAGAGCTGCATAACCTGACCAGAGACTCGTGCCTGATCATGGCAGGAGGCGAGTTTAATTTCTTGGCCGTCTGCGACCCGGATCGAGTCAGAAAATCCACAGCAAGAGAGGACAGCCATCCGGCACTCTGTCTGCCAGAAGCTCAAAGAGAGAGCCCGCTGGTTGGCCGCCGCAGGCCCAGTCTACCTGCCAAAAAGCAACGAGGTTTTCTTCACTTCCAACCGGCTGAGTGCGCTTTCGCCCCTCAGCCCATCATTTGTTGTGGCGCCTGAGCTGCAAATTGGGCCGCGCTGATCCTGCTTGCGTCGCATAACACATCAGGCGACGAGGATGGGACCTCCCGCGTGGAGCTGTACGCTGTCAACATCAGCTCAGGAACCGTGAGGCAGATCCAGCCGGCAGTGCCGGTCCCCTTTGCCAATGGAGCGGCTGCCTACGACGGCGGCATCGCGCTGCTGGCCCAGGCACGGCGGCTCTCCTGCTGCATGCCAACAGCCTTCTTGGCAGTGCAGCTGCTGCTGAGGAGGGCAGGCAGCGCAGGGGCACGCCCGCTCTGGTGCGAGAGGAGCAGCCAGGTTGCTGCTGAGAGGGAGAGGGCAAGCCGGCGTGCCGGAAGGCCGCCCTGGAAGCCGCGCAAACTGCAGACTGCCTGCTGCGGTGCTGCGCAGGGATACGAGAACGAATGCCCGGGCGGCGTCCTGTTCCTGAACCCGTACACCGGTGACTGGCACTGGCTCATCAACAATTGGTGCGGCCCCTTGCCGCTGAACTTTGGCCAGCTCAAGCCATTGGATTGAATGGCTGCCCTGGGAGCCTGGGGTGCCTGCAAAGCGGGACTGGCGACTCAAGAGGGGCAGCTAAGCCTGCCTGACTGAGAAGTGACAGAACCACAGCGTGGGAGGGCTGAGCGTGGGAGTTTGGCCCTGTTCCGGCAGGTTTGGCCTGCATTTCAACAGCCCCAATGACATC